>CM044109.1:19007747-19088643 GCA_024174645.1 Lemna minuta | reverse complement strand
AGGCTGAAATATGAGAGTGAAAGAAAGAGAGATAGAGAAAGGAAGAAAAGAGGAAGACTCATAAACAAAATCAAGAAAACAAAATTCAATATCTCTCAACTATAACAATTTTCTATTAGAAGAACTCTACTTATAGTTTTACACACTCACAAGATTAACCAATAGGAATAAAGGCTTACTCAACAAGAAAAGGGTATATTAGTTAAAAGAGGCAGCAGAGGTATGTTGGTGAAGAGGTAAAGAGAAATTTATTTTGTCTTTTAGTGCATATGTGGCATTCGTGCATCGACCTTCTGATGGAACTTGAGTTTGCATCTTAATTCATTAGCATAATCAGATAAGTAAAAACAAAAATAAACTCATACCTAAATTCATGGGATGATTCTTCATCTCTAAAGATTTCTGAAGTGGAGAATAGTCTGTTTGAATATCCCCAATATAACCTCTTGATCTCCAGACGAAGTCGGAATCTGTCTAGAGGGTTATAAGCATTGGGTTACTTAAGTGGACTATGACCTCCTATTTATAGAGATTGAAAAAGATCTTAAGCCTCTAATCAATAACAAGTCAGCCCATTATTGACTAATAACTTATTTAATTATATCTACGTATAATGAACACCCACACACATAAATGAAAATCTTAATCCCCACATTAAACATAATTGAATCACTTAATGGGATTAAATGATAACTAAGCCACAATAATACATAACTATGTCCACTTAATAGAGATTAAACATAAAACCTTCAACATCTCTCATGGGCGATGAAAAATAATTCCATAGCACCTCTCTCTCTCTCTCTCTCTATCTTCTGTGCACGCGTAGAAGGGAGTTTCTTGCTCTCACACGCAAGCGCATTGAACTCTACACTTTTGCCATCCACCATCTTCTTCTGCATAATCTCCCTCTCCTTTGTGCCTCTCTCTTGATCTTTCTCTGCTCTCTTCTTGTAATGCTGCTGCAGTTGCATTGTGAGAGAGAGGGAGAGGAGATTATTTCCCTTCTCTTCTTCCCCCTTTCACTTGTACATGCACGTGGGCATAAGGTTCTCTCCTTCTTCTTCCATGTTCCCCTCTCCTCTATGCCATCTTCCTTTTGCTTGTGCATCAGCTCCCAAACCAGGAATTTCACTTTTCTTCCTTTCTCTATCTTGCTCAACAAAAATCTTCCATCGTGTGCATAAGCATTGCCCTCTCTCTTTCTCTCTTCTACCATGACCCACTCTCCTCACTTGGATTTTTGTGCACTTGAGAATCTCTATCATGCAAATTTCTCGTGTGTGAGAGAGGAGTGAGGAAGAAGAGCACAATCTTCTCCCCCACTTCTCGCTTGCTCCCTTCTCTCTTGTTTTCTCTTTTGTCTCATGTGCCATTGTCAAAAGAAAAGCATAGAAGAGAGAGGAGAGAGGAGATAGGAGATAAGAGATAGGAGATAGGAGAGACAAGAGAGGAGAGACGAGAGAGGAGAGACGAGAGAGGAGAGACAAGAGAGGAGAGACAAGAGAGGAGAGACGAGAGACGAGAGACGAGGGAGGAGAGAGGAGAGAAAAGAGAAGAGAGAAGAGAGAGGAGAGAGAAAGATAACATTTTATTTATTCTGCACAGTTTTATTGGAATAGTTTGACTAGAACATCTTGTCCATAGAAATTTGAAGAGAAAAAGCTAAATCAAAGGTCTTGATTTATCCAAATTAAAAGGTTAATCTTTAACAATCCCGATGGAGGTTGGAATAGAAATTTTATGGACATGATTGTCATTTCATCCTCTATCTTCAGATGGTGACTGATTATAAATCTGAGGCAAAAAATTTAGGCTACCTACTCTTTCGTTGTGTGCATCTAAAATTGGCTAATTAGGAAGAAAGATGGCACCGATGAATCATTTTTTGTGTATGAAGCATCATTTTTGTGAGTTTCTTATCTTTTCTCATCATTCCTTATGTTAGATCTAATATGCCAATTTTCAGAGAAATTTATGGGCTCTCAAAGGTGTGTATTGATGAGAGCGCATTTCTAGAGTGTGTTTTCATTATGAATCCTTAGAATCATTCTCCCTCAATATTTTCTATTTTCTTCATATTTTCATCAAAATTTTCATATTTGAAGTCCTAAATCAGATTTTGACCAACAATCAAGTATGTTCAATCTTCAAAAAGAGGTTGGAGGGGTTTGAGGGGTTCATTTCATTTCTTGCGTACATATACTTTTCAATCGTCTCTATTTTATCAATCTAAAAGTACCAAAATATTACTTGATTTGAATATGTTAACCTCTTTCCTTATGGATTTGACCTTCAATTACCAACTATTAAAAACTTTGAAACCAAATTCGAAGAGTTGAGTATAATTTTTGACATGTGAACTTGCGCATTCAATGATCAAAATTTTATACATATCAAAATGACATTGTTGGGGAGAAAGGTGTGAATTAGATTGAAATATTTTTCAGTCTTACCTTTTGATTTTATGATCTTTTCTTAAACTAGATTATTTCATTTCAGTTTATTTTTAGACTACCATTGATCTAATGACATTTTTTGTATGAATGGAAGGCAATCCCTCCATTTCTATGTCCCTGAATTTATCCCAAGTGAAGCCTCATCTAAATAAGAGCCTAACGTGTCGATTTATGCCGTTGTTGAAAACACACAATCGTCGGTCAAAAAAAATTTATAATTCCAAACTCACAATAACAATAATATGAAATCAAGTATAGTGTAAAGGTCAGGTCAACCCACAAAGAACATGGTTGACTTTGATCAAAGGGTTGACTTGGTCAAACTTAGGTTTAATTAGGGATTATAAGAAATGAAAGTGATATCTAATTAATGGAAATGATATGAATATATCAGACAATATATTTTAAGAATTTTAGGAAATGATTTGACAAAGAAAAGTCAAAAATCAAGGTCAAGGCATTTACTTCGACCAGATGTTGACTTTCTATAAAATCAGAGAAGAAAAAGAGGGCAAAATATTACGAAAATTGTATACTTAGAAACTAGAGAGAAAATGAAAAATTTTGATATATAGTTCATGATTTTTAAAGAAGAACTAGATTTATTATGATTTATTAAAACTCAATGATTAGAAAAATCCCAAAATGAATGCTTTGATCAAAATCATCAAGTTGAGTAACCAAAAGATATCCAAATCAAGCAACTCACATATGAATAGATAACGATCATAGGATTCCAAAAAGACCAAATATGTCAAATTTCACATTGTATTTAAAGAGTAATTGCCCCCGCAAGTCAATGCTCAAATTCGGATTGAAAATGGATAGACAATGGTCAAAAATCAAATTGAAGTGTCAAATGTGGATGAAACAAATTAAGCTGATGAAACAAAATATCCACATAAGGCTGATGAAACAAGAAATCCTATCTAAATCTAATCTAAAATATATAAATTGCAAGGGATATGATCAAATCACTCTACTAATCCGATTGACGCGAAGATTTGACTTTAATTCACGTTGAAGAGTATTTTCTCAATTTCTTCCTCGGCGTGCGTTCGGCGTTCAAGGGGAGATTACGATCGATTCTTCCAATGATTCATGATCAATCCTGCTTCAATATGATTGCAATTGAGTGTAGAACGTAGGGGGATCACGGAGAACTTCAGATTGTTCTCCAAAATCGCTTAATTGCTTCATGATTCAATCAAAAGTTGAGTTACAAAGAGGAAGAACATCTATTTATAGAGAAATTGGCACGAAAAACGCGGGCCAATCGATTCGCTGAAGGACTTTGGATGGCCTAGATCGCGCAAAATCCATGGGCCATTATCTCACGATCCCGCTATTATTGACTATCCGATCTTCATTGAAGAATCATCATGAAGCCACGTGTCCCTCCATGATTAGTCGAGTACCCGATTAATTGCAACCATCTGATTTCATTAATGGAATCGATGGTTGCGAAATCATCACGTGCGTTGATCGTGATTCGATGGATTGGCGTCCATGAGATCAACGTGTGTCGATTGTCGTGCGTTGATTTGACGCGTCTTGAGCTGCCACGTCACCTGCAAAAGGAGATTTTAAGTGGAACATAGTCCAACACGGAGGAGATTAATGGATATCGTTGGGTATAAAAGGTAGGAGGACCTTAAGCCCTTGCGTTGTCTGCATAGGCCTAGTACGCCCCCTACTTACCTGGGCCCACTAACTTGTGGGCTCATCACTTGCAAGAACACTTGTCACATTGCGCCACACAGGCACTTGCCTTTGTCTGCGTGGCCCTGCCACGTCAAGGTGTCATTAAATGTCAAGTCTTGCTTGATTAAATAAACCCTTTTTGCATTTTCTAACAAGGAAATTAATCAGAAAAATACTTGAAAAATCAAAATGAACAAAAAAAATCCCTAAAATTCAGAAATTTATATCTTCATTTATATAACTCCATTTGACTTAAATTTTCTCCATTGGATCCAAAATTTCCTCATCTTTCATAACATGCCACCTAAAATATAAATTCAAACAAGAAAATAAGATGAATTCATCATCATATTAAATAAACTCTTAAGAATTTTATTTTGCTTCATCCCATCATTCTCTTCTTGAAATTAATTCTTTTAGTCATTTACTAAAGTCAAAATAACTCAAGGAAAGAGGTTAACTTCTAGTCATTTAATCGTACAAAAGGTCGAACATCAATAAAACTCATAATTAACCCTAAATAATACAAAAATATGGACTTTAATAAAATGGCATACCGATGGAGAAAATTCATAAAACTATTATAACATGCATCATAATTACATAAGATAAACATGAATATTAGTTAAATATGATAAGAATTAAAGTTCTATATGCATGTTATTAGAGCCTAAGATTGATATCTTTGAATTAGAAGATCAATCTTTAGAGGATATGATGGGGAAAACCCTAATCAAAACCAAACTGCCCCTTAGCTCGAGTTAATAGGAGAATGTAGCTAAGAGAGTATTCCAATCCTACCGTGAGCCAAATTTATAATAGGATATCGGCCCCTCTTGCTCAAAATGTGTCCTTTATGATCAAACCTTATATGCTTATATCAGTACCTAATATTTATGCGAGATTCAATGAGGAGCCCTACGAGTTTCTTGAGGAGCTTAGCGATATATGTATGACCTATAGCTATCTTAAAGTGTCTCAAGGGCATTGCTATAGTATGTTTTCATCACAAATGCGTAGATTAGAATCATCTTCCATTGATATTTTTTTATTTGGCCATCATTCATCAAAATTTTCAAATTTTAAGCCCTAAATCACATTTTCATCTATAATCAAGGATTTTCAATCTTCAAAAGGAGTTTGTAATCATTTGTAGGGTTTAGTTTCCATGTAGATCTTCTTCTTTTAGTTGATCATCTCCATTTTGAAATAAAAGAATATCAAAAATTTTAAGTCATTTCAATATTTTAACCTTCCTCACCATGGATTCAACCTCGACTTGCGACTATTCTAAATTTCATAGTGATTTAAAGAGTTGAGTATAATTTTGATGTGTAAAGTTGTGTATTTAATGATTGTGATTTGTGCATATCATCTATCAGGTCATTTGGGGATTTAGTGGCTTAACTATAGACTTATTATGTATAGACATAAAACTTGGAGGCTCAAGGACTTAAAATATAGAAGTTAGACCTTGAGAACTTGTAAGAAGCAATGTGTGATATAAAATTCAAGTTTTGAGATAGAGCTATTATCAAATGTCAAAGGAATTCCTCTATGACAAAGTTTATGAGAGGAATTCCTCTATGTACCTAGGCATGTGAACTAATAACAAGTGACATTCATTGTGACCTAAATCTACCTTAGTGAGGTAATAGTTTGTAATTCTGTTGGGGGACTTGAAATTGGATTATGCTCTTGAATAATTCAGGTAAAATTTAATCAAATGAGTGAATTACTAAATAACTTATCAATAATCAAATATAACCTCTAGAAAATTATTACTAAAATAGCCTAACTTGAGTTCACCAAAATAAATTCGTAAAGAATTCATCATATTTAAGTTCCATGAAGTTTAATCAAATACAAAAATTGAATTAAGGGGAAAGAATTAAATAAAACAAGGTACTTTTCAATATCTTAATATGAAAAATTAGGTGAAAATGAAATATGACATTTTGGAAAAAAAATTGAGCATCGTGGTTTTTCAAACAAGGATACCATTAAAATATCATCACAATAAATTTTTGCAATTACTTAAGCTACCAATTATGAATTCCTACCAATCAGATATTGGCGTGATTAATTACAAAACTAATCCTGTGATAAAACCTTTCAAAACATCATGTTTTGATTCCTAGAAGGCCATTTGAAAAATAATGATTGCATAAACCTTTTTTCACTTCATTTTTAATTACTACAGATGTCCTAGTCCTTCTTCCTAGAATTATACATTAAATATTTGATGAAAATTAATTCTCGTAAATTTTCATGTTATCAATTCAACGAAACAATACAAGTGCGTAGATAAAAGATTTTGGTGGTTGACCAAGTTGTAGATACTAAAGTTAAATAGTCAAAATTAATGAAAAATGAACATTCTTACGGCACATGAATTCAAAAATTAATGAAAATCAATAGTGAAAATGTAGAAGACTAGCTCATGGGACTATGTTGATCTTATTAAAATTAGTACTTTTTGACATGGGTTTTTTGAAATTTTTAAGTTTAGCCTCACTTAGATCGAGCAATGAGAAGGTGGAGAGCCCGTGGACTTGATGAGCATGGCCCTAAAATTGGAAGACACATGCCAAAATAAAAAGATCAAATGAGAAGAATGATCAAAATAATTATTTAGAGAATGGAGAAGTGGGAGGTTTATTTGAAATCCCAAGAGCACAATTTTTAGGACCTCAAGCTTGATAAGCCATCAAAACATAAGTTTAAAAATGAGAGTGCGTTGAGAGATTTTGGAATAGAGGATTCAAAACATAAAAAATCTAAATGTATGATCTTATAATCTCATGTAGATTAAATCAGAACTTACAAGGTTCATTGAAAGAGATCTTTGAATTTGTTCAAAGGCCCGTCTTTTAGCCATATTCATATAATCTATGTATGGTTGAATCTCCTCCTGCATCTCTTTTTCTAAATTTTGAAGATAGCCTAACTATTTTGTCTTAGTAGATCAGCATGGGAGAGGGAATAGAGAAAGAGTAGAGAGGGGTAGGTGTTCAATTATTCTTGCATGTGTACCTCAGAGGAAGGCATCAATCCACAATTAATAGACCCCTAATTTTTTGAAATTCTTACAAAAATCTTTATAATATATCTATATCTACCAATGTCCATTGACCATAGGTGTCAACCTCTAGGTCCAAAACAGTTGTCTAATTAATCACTCAATCGTATAAATAACACTTATTGATCATAACTATGTTTATAATCATTGAAATAAGGCTTATTTACAATTATTCTTGTATGATGTTTAGAGTGAGGTACCTGAGCATATGCAATGACTACAAGAATTATAATGAGATCATAATACAATGATCACTAATCTTTAAATATATGTTATAAACATTCCTTTTCTTGAGAGATTGAAGAAGGACATTGAATGATCCAAAAAGAACTTGACTATTTGATCTAGCTCATATGATGAGTATGATTCATCCATTGATAACATGTATATTTAACTTAAATTATTATCGTATTTAACTAGTATTCATGCAAATTTTATGTAATTATGATGCATGTTATCATAGTTTTATGAATTTTCTCCATTGGTATACCATTTCACCAAATTTTATATTTTTGCATTAATTTAGGGTTAATTACTTTAATTTATTGATGTTTGATCTTTTTCAAGATAAAATAATTTATAATTAACCAATTTATTTGACTTATTTTTACTTTAGTACATGATTAAAAGGATTAATTCTAAGAAAAGAATGATTGGATGATTAAAAATAGAGAATTATTAATAAATTACTTAATATTATTTACAATCCATCCCATTTTCTTGTTTGAATTTATTTTTATAGGTGAAATAATATTAAAGATGAAGAAATTTGTGATCCAATGGAGAAAATTTGACTAAAAAATGAGTTATATTTTTGAAGATATTGATTTATGAATTTTTTGGATTTTTTGGAATTTATTTTTGATTTAATTCTCTTAAAAAATGGCAAAAAGGGGGTTGTTTTCTCGCAGGAACCGCGGGCTGACGTCGTGTGGTGTGGGACCCGGGCGGATGGAACATGGCAGAGCCATGTGAGCCCACACGAGCGCCTACGTGGCATTGATATGGTGCCACATGGCAAGAGGGTCTTGGGGCTGGCAGATGATGGGTCCACTGGTTAGTGGGCCCAAGTAATAGTATTGGGGTGGTAACGCGAATGTGAAAGAAAATTCAACCTTATATACTTGCCTTTTGCACTAACTTTCTCTGTGGCATTGCATGGCGCGTCGCATGCTATCGCAATGATGGAGATGTCTCGATCACGTGGACCAAAGTCCACCCGATCAAAGATCAAGGCACGTGTGCAAATGGGAGCCGTTGATCGCGTAAGTGTAATGAACTCTTGAGATTAATCGCGATTTCGGCAAACGTGGGCGACACATGGACGCATCACGTGCTTCCGATCAAGATCAGATGGGGGATTATCGTGGGATCGTATGATCGCAGCCCACGATCATCGCGTGATCGATGCCGTTGATCGGTCCTCACCGAATCGAACGACCCACGATTTTCACAGGGATTTCTTCTATAAAATGATGTTCTTCCCTATTTGTATCTTAACTCTTGATTAATCGTGACACAATTAAGCAATTTTTAAGGTATATCTTGAGTTCTTTGTGATCCCTCAGCGTTCTAGACTTGACTGCAATCCAATCAAGGCGGGATTGATCACGAATCGTTCCATGATTTGATCGAATTCTCCCCTTGAACGCCGAACGTAGGCCAAGGAATAAATCGAGAAAATACACTCCAGCCGACGCAATTTGGGGCCCAATCTTTACGTCAATCGGGTTAGTAGTGTGAATCGATCATTTATCTTGCAAAAATTGTAATTTAGATTAGATTCAGGTACTTAGTTTCATGATTTAAATCGAATTGTTCTTCATTTTCAACCAAATTTGATTCAGATTTTTGCTGATTGTGAAACAAGGATTTCTCCCTGATCTTCAGTCCAAATTGTTTGATTTTGGTCTCATTATATTCCTTGTTTCATCAGATTTCCGTGGATAGCAAAATTGTAAAATTTCATTATCATTTGACCCCTCAATTTGACATTTGACAAAGTACTATTTATTTTCAATCCGAATTAGGGCATTGACTTGCAGGATCAATTACTCTTAAAGTAAAAATTGAAATTTGACAATTTTGGTCTTTTTTGAATCCTATGGTTGTTATCTTTCTATTCATATGTGAACTGAAAGATTTGGATATCATTTGGTTAGTCAATTTGAAGATTTGCACATAAGTGTTCATTTCGAGATTTTCTAATCTTTGATTTTCACTAATTCATAATAAATCCAATTCTTGTAAAAAATTAATGAATTTTGTATCAAATTTTTTTTTTCTCTCTAGTTTCTGAATGTATAATTTTTGTAATATTTTAAGCCCTCTTTATTCTCTAATTTTACAGAACGGTAACTATTGATCAAAGTCAATGCTTTGACCTTGACTTTTGACATTTCTTTGTGAAATCAGTTTCTGAATTCTTAAAATATCTTCTGTGAGATATTTCTATAATTTCTTTTAATAATCTTATAAATTCATTTCTTAGTATACTCAATTAAACCTAAGTTTGACTAAGTCAACTCTGCAATCAAAGTCAACCGTGTTCCTTGTGGATTGACCAGATCGTTACACCATACTTGATTTTATATCTTTGTTATTGTGAGTTCGTAATTAGAAAATTTTTTTAACCGACATTTGTGTATTTTAACGACTGCATAAAGCTCTTCGTCAACTATCCATCAAACTTTTTCATTGACTTGAATACATCAAAAGATATCTTATAGATAGATGAATGTATTTTGATTGCTACTTATCAATCTCTAGCTACCAGTAATATGCGTAAGAATATGATCATTGAATGTGAAAATTTATGTATAAAAATGGTATTCAATTCTTTGAATTTTGTCTTAAAACTTCGATTGAAATTCACAAGTCAAATTTAGAGAGAAAAATTTAAAATATTAAAAAAAGGAATATTTTTAGATGATCCATGAAAAGAAGAAGACGTGTGCATGAGATGAAATGAACCAATCAAATGCATTCAAACTACTTTCAAAGACTAAAAACCTTTGTTTGATTGTGGAAAAGTGATTTAGGGTTTGATAATATGAAAATGTTTAATGGGAACAATGGAAAATGATTACAATCTAAGGATTCATGATGAAAACACATTCTAGAAATGCTCTCAAATCAAAACACACCTTTGAGAGCCTGTAAATTTTGGGTAGACTTCGTGTCTTCTATCCAACATGAGAAATTCATAGAAATGAGAATAAACATACTAGAAATGATGTTCCATACACGAAGAATGATCAATTGGTGATTTTTTTCCTCTTGGCTATCCAATACTAGGAGCACAAAATGGAATTCAGAAAACCCTACTTTTGGCGTCGAATTTAAATCATTCCCAATAGATTTATAGAAGTTGAAATGATGATAAGCCACAAAATTTTAGCCTTTAACTCTATTAGGAACATGAGATATCATGATTTTCATGTGGACCATTTCTAGTGAAACAGCGAGTCAAACCTTAGAAAAAACCTTTTGGTCTCTTCCTCATTTTCTCTACTCTCTTCTCTCTCTTTTGGCTGTGAGGAATGGAAGCGTGAAGCTCTCCTCCAAGCATCCTCTATCAAGAAATATTGGAGGGGAGAGGGCGGGAAGAATGAAGGAGAGATTGGTGACTGACAAAGTTGTTCAACACACGCGGACTCACTTCAAAAATCATTCCCAACTCATGCATTTTAAGAAATAATCACAAACTAACGTGTATAGTGGTGAATAAGCATTGAAAATTGAGAGAATTAAGCTGTTATTTAAAATTTGATCCAATCGAACGATGAATTGAGGTGAGAAATTAGGGATTTTGATATTTTTAGAAACATAACTCAAAAATAACTATACGGAATAAACAATCATGGAATTTGGATAAAGATTCACGAAGAAATCAATAAGCTAATTAGGTAGAAATTTCTAAACGTGAAGAGAAAGAAAAACATAAGTTATAATCAAAATTAACTTAATCTATGATTTGAAATTAAAATCTTATGTTATAGGAAGACAGATAAGGAAGAAAACAAGAATTCTATCCCGAGATAACACTTGCATTGATCCAATTGTTCGCTGGATCAAAGGCTTTTCATTCTAAAAATTCAAAACAATCACCAGCATTCAAGAAGTTATTTCTCCCTATTCTCCTAAAGAGAGAGGAAGAAAAGAGAGAGGGAAGTGGGGGGGGAGAGAGAGAGCAAAGGGAGAGAGGGAGAGAGGAAGAGCGGTAGAGAGAGAAGGGAAGAAAACATCTCGCGCAAAGACGTCTCAGAGGAAGATATCTCACACAATGGAATTCTTTTCTATTACGAGAGAGAGGGTGGAGAGAGAAGTTTTATGCGTGACGAATGAGAAATCCGTCGTGGGAGAGAGAGGAAAGAGAGAAAGGAGAGGAGGATGGAAGAAAACTTCTTCTGATCTCTCCCCCCACACAAGCACATAGATGCATGCAAGGGTGGCTGCAATAATAAACTAAGAACTAGAAAAGGAGAAGAAGAAGAGGAGAAGAAGAAGAAGGGAAGAGGAAGAAGAAGAGAACCAAGGAAGATGCAAAATGGTTGCGATAGAGAGGATAGGGAATGATAGAGGTGAAAGAGAAAGCTTATGCATGATGGAAATCCATCTTGTGTGAGAGTGAGGGAGTGGAGAATGAAGTAAGAAGATGAGGATAGAGAGAGAGAAGAGAAAGGGGGAGAGGAGATGAGAAGAGCAAAATATTGGATTTCTTTGTCTTTTTAAAAGCTCCTATTGCTTTGGTCAAAGGAGTTGTCATACAGAACAACCGACTTATAACTTTGTTTTTCTTGAGAGTTTTATGGTCTCAATTTTGGAGTCCTAGGATAGGTGGATGGTTCCACTTGTCTCTTGGATTATAGCTGTTACAAATGGGTCAATAAATGTTATGAACAGGTTGATAAATGGGCAAGTATATGGTGGATCTTCTTGAGAAATAAAGTATTTTGAATCACATAGCAAAATCTCATATTTGAGATACTAAATCTTGCAGACACGTAGGAAGTTAATTTATTGATTGTCACTAGTCTTGATATTTTCTGTAGTGGGAGCTGTTTAGCTTATGCGTGAGGAATTCAAAGGCATATCAGCATAGAGTCCTACATTTTTTGGCATAACTCAAACTTGCTCAAGGATGAACACTCATTTACATCTTCTATTAGTTAAATAGACATATTACAATTGAAGCTCATTCTAAAATCAACCTATTGATAACTCTAAAATATAAGACACATTCATGCATCATTTATCATGGTTAAGTGTTGATAAAGACTTTACGAATGAGAATATCTATGTGATGTGATGAAAATATGATGACAATATCTTATGATTTATCTTGGCTGAATGTGACTAAGTCCTACGATCCATAATTTCTTAAATTTTTATTGTATTATGAGACTAACCCCACTTGACTGCCTAGAATTTAAATGGTTGAAATCTCATATTTGTATGAGATATGTGGATTCAAGGACTTAGGTGAAGTTTAATGGGAGCATGGATGCAAACTATCTAGAAGAAGAAGAATGCTAGAAATAGAGAGAACATGATAGTAGAGAGGAAAACAGAAAATAGGGTTTGATATGACCCCTACATGCACGAGAGTGAGCGATATATAGAGAAGAGAGAGAGAGAAAGGTAAAGGGGAATCAGCCCAATAAGAGAGAGAGAAGAAGTGGGCTTTAACACTCCCCCTCAAGCTGGAGCGTGGAGATCAAACATGCCCAGCTTGGATCCAATGGTCTCATATGCAGGGCCCGGTAGGGCCTTCGTAAAGATGTCTGCCAGCTGATGTGCGGAAGCGACATGCGGGGTACAGATGGTACCATTACCGACATACTGTCATATGAAGTGGCAGTCGATCTCAATATGCTTCGTCCTCATATGGAACGTAGCATTACTGGCGATAAAGGTGGCAGCCATGTTCTCGCAGTACATCTGCATAGGCCCGTCTGGCGGGAAGCCAAGCTCGGTGAGAAGAGAGCGTAGCTACAGCATTTCTGCCGTGGTATCCGCCATAGCTCGATACTCAACTTCGGCGCTAGAGCGGGACACGATAGATTGCTTCTGAGAGCGTCATGTGACCAGGTTACCTCCAACATATGTGGCATAACCACCATGTGACTTCTGATCCTCCTTGTCACCAGCAAACCCAGAGTCAGAGTAGGCCTCAATGTGTAGATGACCCTGTCGCCGATACAAGAGGCCCTTCCCCGGAGCTCTCTTAAGGTACGCTAGAAGCCGATAGACACCCTCCAGATGGATAGTGCGAGGAGCCTGCATAAACTGACTCAAGATACTAACCGCATAGGAGATGTCCGGGCGAGTCACGGTGAGGAAGATCAATTTCCCCACAAGTCGGCGGTAGATGCCCGCATCCTCAAGAAGTGCAGTAGCATTGTCCCACCAGTCCACATTCTGCTCCATAGGTGAGGAGGCCGGCTTGCACCCCAGCGTCCCTGTCTCCTCCGGTAGATCTAGCACGTACTTCCACTGACAAATGGACACCTGCCCCTGACGCTAAGTGATCTCAAGTCAAAGAAAGTAACTGGGGGGAGATAGATCTCGTGTGACGAAGTGCTGAGCCAGATAAGCCTTGGTCGCATCCACCTCAGCGTCATCACCACTAGTGATGATGATGTCATCCTCATACACACCCAGGATAACACGTCTTAGAGACGAAGCATGACAGTCGGATCAGATACAATAGAGACGAAGCCATACGAGAAGAGCATCTGCGAGAACTTGTGGAACCACACACGCGGGCTTTGCTTCAGCCCATAGATAGCCTTCTTGAGGAGACACACCTCAGACGACTCCCCCTGAGCAACGTACCCAGGAGGTTGCTCCATGAATACCTGCTCATCGAGGTCTCCATAAAGGAAGGCATTGGACACGTCCAGCTGATGAAGCGGCCAGGACTGATCCAGAGCAATGGAGAAGAGAACACGGATGGAGCCGAGGTGCGCCACAGGCAAGAATGTCTCATGATAGTCAAGACCATAGGCTTGGGAAAAGCCACGAGCCACGAGACACGCCTTGTAGCGAGCAATGGATCCATCAGGATTGTACTTGAGGGAGTACACCCACTTGCAGGAGACAACATTGGCATCAATAGGCCGAGGAACCAGCGTCCAGGTCTCCCGCTAGATGAAGGCCGCATACTCCACATCCATCACTGCTTTCCACGCCGGTACCTCCAACGCCTCAATATACAACTTGGGAATTGACTCGGTTAGAACGGCAAGAGCAAGGGATTGATAGGAAGGAGAAAGGCGGGCAGGAGAGACATGATGAGCGATATGGTATTGCGTGCACTGTCGAGTGCCCTTGCGAAGGGCAATGGGAAGGTCAAGATCAGATGCTGGAGGCGGTGGGGAAGGTGGTGGTGACAAAGGAGCCGGAACAGTGGAGAGCGGCGAGGAGGGAGATTCCGGCTCAGAAGATGGGTCAGACGGGAAGGATGCCGAGGGTGGTGACACCTCAAGCAAGGGATCCGGTACAGTCATAGGGAGGTCAGGGACAGTGGTAGCAGATACCGAAGGAAGGAGGGATGGGGAGGAGACGTCCTCGCTAGACTAAGTAGAGGTAAAATAGGGAACGTCCTCATGGAAGGTCACATCTGCCGAAGTAATGTACTGTTGCCGATTTGGAAAGTACACACGGTAGCCCTTCTGAGTGCGAGAGTAGCCGACAAACACACCCTTTTGTGCACGGGGAGCCAGCTTGGAGAGGCCAGGGGTGTGATCCTGGACAAAGGCAGTGCAGCCGAACACTCGAGGTGGTAGAGAGAAGAGGTCAGCAGCAGGAGTCAATCGCTGAAGGGGAATAGCTCCTCCAAGTGCGGCAGATGGAAGACGGTTCACCAGGTATGTAGCAGTCAAAACAGCCTCAGACCAGAGATACTGAGGTACCCTCATAGCGAGTAGCAGTGTGCGTACCATATCCAGGAGGTGTCAATGCTTCCGCTTAGCCACCCCATTTTGCTGCGAGGTATATGGGCAGGCAGTCTGATGAACTATACCATGAGCTTCACAGAGTTCCTCAATCGCCTTTTGAGTGAACTCAAGTGCATTGTCTGTGCAGAGGATTTTAACCATTGTTTCGTACTAGGTAATAATCTCAAGGAGGAAGTGCTGAACGCGAGAAATTACCTCCTTTCGACTCTTCAGGATATATGTCCAACTCGCCCGGGTGTAGTCATCGACGAACACCATGTAATACTTGCCTCCTGTAGGAGAGGTATGAGGAGCCGGACCCCAAATGTCGCAGTGAACCAAGTCAAATGGGCGATGGGTAGGTGGACCAGTGCGTGATGGGTACGACGATCGATGTTGTTTCCCTAGTTCACAATACTCACATTGAAACTCAGATAAGTGTAACCAAGGAAGAGTTTCTTTAAGTTTGACAAAACTAGGGTGCCCCAAGTGACAGTGCCACAAAAGAGAGTCATGAAGGGAACTAGAAGAAGCAGATAGTGCAAAAAGGGCTTGAATGCCCGTAGATGGAGAGTCAGCCACTAGCTCGTAGATGCCTCGTCCATTCTCACGGGCCAGTCCAATCCTCCGGCCCGTGTCGAGATCCTGGAAGACGCAGTGATGAGGAAAGAAAAACACACCACAATGAAGGGCTTTGGTGATCGCATTGATGGACATCAGATTGGCAGGGAATCCAAGAATATACAAAACGTGGTGTAGAGGAAGGGAAGAGGTTGCACGAGACTCGCCAGAGCCAAGGACAGGACAAGAGCGACCGTCAGCAATACGGACATCAGGCATAGAGGTTTTAGGCCGATAAGAAGTGAGTACAGAGGGAAAACCAGTCATATGGGAAGATGCCCCCGAGTGAATAACCCAAGAAGTCATATGACGGGTTGAGATATACGGCGTACCTGGAGAAGATCCCCGTCCTCCCGCATATGACACCAAGCTGCTCGTCGGTGCTGCAAGACTGACTGATGGTACCGCAGGCAGACAAAGCGAGGAGGCCCGGGATGCCTGAATGTAGGCCAGCTCCGAGGGAGATAGCGCGAGGCTGACTGCTCCCGCAGCCGAGGGAGTAGTGGTCGAGGATGATCCCTCCGCCGGGGATGTAGTCGAGGATGCCTTACCTCCACATGCAGCCAGGGCCCAAGCAGGCTTCCCGAACTCCTTCCAGCACTTCTCTAACGGGTGAGTCGGCTTCCCGCAGTACTTGCAAGGTGGATAGGAGTTCCGGGTCTTCCCGGAAGATGTGCTCTTCCCAGATGCCCTGGGAGCCCCACCTGATGCGATGAGTGCTGAAGTCTTGACGGGCTGCGAAGAATGGGAGGTGGGAAGGCTGTCCTGCACTCGGAGTGCGGCTGCAAAGATCTCCTCAGTAGGTAATACCCGGGATCCCCCAAGCACCTGTCCTCGTATCATGTCGGCCAACTCAGGACGTAACTTGCTAAGAAACGCTCGCGCTCGGAGCTCATCGCGGTACCGTTGAAGTATAGTGAAGATGGCTGATAGAGCTCGAGGTTAGTGAAGATGGCATCAACTGACCCATAGTAGCTTTGGAGAGTCCTAGTGCCCTGACGACATGCAAATAGCTCCTCATAAAGGTGAACTGTCCAGCTGATGTTGCTCTTGTTGGCGTACATCGTCTCGAAATTGAGCCATAGGGCACGGGCAGGACGAGTCATGCTGAGCGGCTCCATGATCTGCGTCGCTACACTGGAGATAAGCCAGGAACATACCGCTGACTCTAGTCCAAGTACTCCGGGTCCGATTCCTTCGATGATGGATCAGTCAGATGATGCCGAATGCCATGGGCGTTAAGGAACTCCACGAAAGCGCCCCTCCAGGGCCCATAGTTAGACCCATCGAACACGTATGCCGACTTGACTAGGGCACTCACAATAGAGTGCTTTCCGGATTGCCGGGACAACCCTGTCGGCTGAGAGTTCAGAATGACCTCAGAGGATGACGACCCGGTGGTAGGCTCGACCATGTGGAGAGCAGCGCTAGGAAGATGAACCAGCAGCTATGGGATATGTGGAGAGCAGTGGCGACACTTGACGGCAAGACGGTGGCCGGGCAGGGCGACTGCAGTAGGGTGTGACAGCGGGCAGTAACTGGCCGAATAGCAAGGCGGATAGCAAGGGCTTGATAGGCAAGACCGCCGGATAGCAAGGCGGCTGATGGCGGCTGATAGGCAGGACGACTGATGGCGGCTGAACGCAATGCGGCTGATGGCAAGAAGGCAATGTGTCTGATGGCGGCTTGATAGGCAGGACGATCGGATAGCAAGGCGGCAAAGGAGCAGGGCGACGGCGCAGCAGGCTGAAGGCAATGCAGCTGATGGCGGCTTGATAGGCAGGACGGCCGGATAGCAAGGCAGCAGAGGAGCAGGGCGACGGCAAGGGCAGTGCGATTGCAGAGCAAGGCGACGGCGCAGCAGGGCGACGGTGCAGCGCGACGACAAGGGCAGGGCGACGGAGCGACGAGGACCGCAAGACGACGACAACCGCAGAGCGACGGAGCGACGAGGACCGCAAGATGATGACCGCAAGACGACGACAACCGCAGGACGACGGAGCGACGACGACCGTAGGAGATAGCGCAACGACGACCGCAGGATGATGGCGGCTGATGGCGGCGACGCCGCAGGTCAAGACAGCGGCGCTTGAGGGCGGCGGCGTCTTAGGGCAAGCGCTAAGTTTTCCTATCACTGACGGCGGCGCTCTGATACCATGTTAGAAATAGAGAGAACATGATAGGAGAGAGGAAAACAGAAAATTGGGTTTGATATGACCCCTACATGTACGAGAGTGAGAGATATATAGAGAGGAGAGAGAGAGAAAGGTAAGTGGGAATCAACCCAATAAGAGAGAGAGAAGAAGTGGGCTTTAACAAAGAAGAAGAAGAAAAAGCAGAAGAAAATAGGTGACGAGACGAGACCGAGTGGTCGTTGAAGACACACGGTCACGTGTCAAAATAAAGTCCAAACTTACCAATTTTAAGAATAATCCACGAATTGAGGGGTATAATGGTAAATAAGGGTCGAATCCGAAGGAAATTAGGGAAATTTTGAAGGATCTCTTCGAATTTGATCAAATCGGATGATGACTCGGTGATACAAATTGGGGAAAATGATATTTTATGAAAGAAGACTTGAAGCCGAATCCAGGGAATAAAAAAATCAATGAATTTGACTTTGATTTTATGGAGAAATTCAAGATTACATAGAGATAATATTCCCAAAAAATCTAAAGAACGAAAAATCAAAAATTAAAACAAAATTCACTTAAGTTACGATTCTAAATTGAAATTAAATACTAAACGAAGATAGATTAGGATGAAACACGATCCCTAACCCACAATTTCTATTGAATTGTTCCAATTAATCACCGGAATAAAGGCTATTTATCAAAATTCAGAAATCGCGATTCGTGGAGTTCAAGTGTTGATTTCTTCCTCCTCGATCGTCAAAATCATGATCTTAAGCACTCTGTGGACGTGAAAATGAGTCTCGAAGCGATTAGAATCAAGAGATTCAAGAGATTTAGTGTCTAAATAGTTTGATTAAGTCGAATTGTTCTCGAATGCTTTACAATCTCTAAGAACATCTCAATTTATAGGGCGATTTGGGGGTAACAGTTCGATAGTCCTTTAATTTGAGATCAATGACTCTGATGAAACGCATCGGATGCGAATCGTTACCGTTAAGTCGCAGCCGTTGGATCCCCAATCGACGCTCGAAATGAAGCCACATCGCATGCGTTTTAAAACGCCTTAAAAATGCTCGATTTAGGATCGCGATTGGACGCTCTTGATGTGTTTTTCATCGATTTAATCACGTCGTTATAACTCCTCTTGATCAACAGCTGAGATTAAAACGCGATACGAACAATACGATTTTGCCACGTACCCCCATCAGTTAAGTGGCGATCACCGACTCTGATTTCATGCCCGATCGGATGTCCCACATTGCGCCACATCGCATCGCACCCTTGATCCTTGATCGCAATCGATCAGATGCTCCAGATTGCGCCACATCTCCTATGCGCTATAAATAATCTGAAAATTTGATTTTAAATTAGAAATTTTTTATTTTTAATTTAAGAAAATCCTCAAAAGTTCATTAAAATATCAGAAAAATTTAGAAAAAATCCAGAAAAATCTCTAAAAATTAGAAATTTCATCACTTTCAAAATATAACTTCAAATTAATCCAAATTTCTTTAATTTGATCATAAATTTAATTATCTATCATTCTAAAAAATCAAATTTAATAAATAACAATAGATTTAGTTTCTATTTCAAAATTACATTCATTTCTTTAAGTTTTAAACTTTAGAAAACTAGATGAATGTTTATAAAAATGATTTCTCTCATTATTTAATTTTAGAAACTACTTATAATCTCAAGTAAAGATGGGTTATGAAATTATTAATCGTTCATTCATCATAATTAACCCTAATTTAAAGTATTTTGAGATTACAATGACTTTTTTCAGAGAATGATAGATAAATACTCATAAATATGTTAACATGCATAGGAATGAACTCTTTTATGCCTTAATATACATTAATAATCATGTTTTATATTGTCTAGTTAGCATGTTATCACAACCCCCAACTTAAATGATTGCTAGTCTCTTAGCAATTTATATTGTAATCTCCTTGGAAGGTCCTTTCATCCTCTGATCCTACTACTAAAAAGGTGAAGCATATGAATGTATGATTAAGTTTTCCTTATAGTATAGGCTATAAAGATCTAGGTTCCATCTCTAGGTTGACTTCTTTAGTGCATATGAGGGTAGTGCTCATCGGTTGATGCTCGAGTCTAAATCTCAAATGTGATCAGGGGGAGCATATCTAAAGTCTGATGTTATGGGGATGAAAAGACACTCACTCTCTCATGAGCGGATGTAATTCTTTACCTCTCCATAGATACATCACTCCTTCCCTCAAAATAGAGGCTACTTATTGTATTAGAATTCTCCTCAACTCGCTCTCCTCCTATAAAGAGTGAAATTCAAAAGGATTCATATCTTTGGGATACAATGTGTGAGGTGGCTGAAGGAAATAAAAAGATACTATTTCTAAGGGAATGACGTGGTTAAAAGCAAATATGTAGAAAAACATAGTGGATTTATTGAAACAAAGAAGATACCACTTATGATAATTATACTCCCAAATGAGGTAGATGGTAGAGATGATGGTAAAGGTGGTAGAGATGATGGTAGAAGATATTTTTCCACTTATTTTCCTTCTTTCTCACTTCTTATTTCTCTCTTTCTTTTGACTTTTCTCCTTCTTATTTTCTTCTTCTTTTTTTTTTTGAACTTTAGAAGAATGAAATAAGGATATGGAGGAGTTTTTGGATTTTGAAGAGAGTATGTAACATTTGTGAAGTGTAGTGTGAAGGTATACATACATATGACGGAAATATGCAAGGAAAGTGTGATGGATGTGTGAATCACTTTGGAGTGTTATTATCATGAATGAAGTTTAAAACAAAGAGGTTTAATGATAATATGCATATTTAACTAAAATTTTGATCTTATTTAACTAATTTTCATGCTTATTTTATGTAATTATGATGCATGTTGTCATAGTTTTGATGAATTTTCTCCATTGGTATGCAATTTTACTAAAGTCCATATTTATGCATTATTTAGGGTTAATTATGTGCTTTATAATTGTTCAATCTTTTGCAAGGTTAAATAAATAGAAATTAATTACTTCCCTCGATTTATTTTGACTTTAGTAGATGATTAGAATATTTAATTTTAAGAAGAAAATCTTGTATGAATTAAAATAGATTTCATAAGAAATTATCTACGTTTATTTTAAATTCATCTTTCATGATTCTTTTTAATTTGTATTTTTAGATGGCATAACATTAAAGATGAAGAAATTTGTGATCCAATGGATAAAATTTGAGTCAAAAAGGAGTTATATTTTTCAAGATATAGATTTCTGAATTTTATAGATTTTTTTGGATTTTATTTTGATTATTATTGATTTTCAATTCCCTTAAAAATGCAAAAAGGGGGGTTTATATCTCCATAGGACCCGCGGAGCTGACGTGGCATGGGGGACAAACGCGGATGCGACATGGCATGCAAGGCCACGTGGCAGCGCCACGCAAACCCACGCGCAGATGTGGCGCGGACACGTGGCAAGGCGAGGCGAGTCCATGGGGACGCCTGGGGTGGCGCCACGTGGCGGTGTGACAGTGATGGAGGACCATGCACACGATCAGGCGACAGCACGTGCCGAGCCGGACGGCGCGCGAGTACTACCGCGCCGGAGCACCCGAGCCGATGTCCGAGACCCCGGCTTCAAGTACACCGCGTGATGCGCCCTCCCGACGGTTCTTTTCCCATTTCTTGCTTCATTTGTTGCGTGAGATTATTTGTGTGTGTGTGGGAGGGTTTTTCCCGTGTTTTGGGCCCTCCCTAGTACTCATGGACAATTTCTAGGCCTTTAGAGGGGGTTTTAGCCTATTTTGGGCCAAAACCCCTTCATATTACCGGATTGCCCTTAGGGCAACCCGTCTCTTCTCTCTCCTATAGAGGAAGAGAGGAGAGAGTATCGTAGGGACTATGCCATTTGAAACTGAAGAAAATCGTGTGTGTGATGTGACGTTTCCATATTCGCGATAGAGAGATAGAGAGGAAACCCGGGATCTAGGATTCCCGTGGAAGGAGAAGAGTGGAGAGGAGATAATCCCAGGTCGCCGCGTCTGGCAGATCGCCGCCGCCGCTGCGCGCGCCGCGCGCTATCCGAGCCAGTTCCGCGCGCCGCTTTGCGTCGCGCTCAGCGCTGGGCCAAAGCGATTATCGCCCAGCGCCGTGTTGGAGTTCGCGGAGTTCTTCGCGCGCCGTCTTCCGCGCCCAACATTGTGCTTGTCGCTCGACGGCCGTCCCTCGACACCGCCGCCGTGGTGCGCCGCTGCCTGGTTCGCGCCGCAGTGTCCCGGTCGCGCAGGTTCTCCCGGGAGACGTTCCCCTGTGTCGCTCCGTTCTACGTGCCGTCGCCATCGTTTCCGCTGCGCCCGACGACCGCAGCCTCGCGTTAAGCCCCTTCCTCTAGCGCCATTGAGTTCGCGAGTTCTCCCCGCCGTCGCGCCGCCCTCGGCGTTGCTTGCTGCTCGACGGCCGTCCCTCGACACCGTCGCAGCTGGGCGCCGCTGCCTGGTTCGCGCCTGCTCTCCCGGGCCGCAGCAGCCCTCCCGTGGGACGTTCCTAAGTCGCTCCCGTTTCTCCCGCGCTGCCGCTGCTGCGTTCCGCGCTCGCGCCGATGACAGCTGCGCCTCTGCGTTATCGCCGCCGTTTCACTCTACGCCAGCCGGCCGCCGCCACGCGTCTAGCCCTCCTCACCTGACTGGCGCTGTCTGTTTTGGCTCCACGCCGACCGCCACAGCCTCGCCCACCCTCCTGCGCTTGCCCACGACTGCTGCCTTTTCTCAACGCGCGCTGATCCTTGGATCTCGCCTTCAGCCCGCCGCATGCGCTCTGGCCGGGGAAGCCCGCCGCCGGATCGGGTCGCTACTGGCCGGCTGGACGTCGATTTATCGACGTCGCTCGTCGCCTGCTCTCCTTCGTACCTCCCGGATCCGACTCACACATAGCCGCCGCCTCGAGCGCGCGCGGAGTATTCCTACTCTTTGTTTTCAGACCACCTGACGCTGCCGAGCCACCGTCGACCGGGCGCAGCGTCGTTGCTGCACGCTCCTGTCGATCGCCGCGATCATCACGTTTCTCAGGCGTCGACCGACAGGTAGTCTGTCACTTCGGCCCTAAACTCGGGACTACCGAGCCCGCCGAACGAGGGACCCCGCGCCGGATTCTCCTCGCCATCTAGTTAGTATTGTGATATCTTCTTGTGCCTTCCTCACGGCGGATAGTCTTTCCCCCTTGCGGAGTTGGTGTCTGCTCAGCGTGCGAGGGTGCTTTCGGACCAGCGCGATCTCGGATCACGACGCCGCCCTCGATCGAGTATCATCACCTTCCCAGTGCGAAGGCGCTCGTCCACCGCCAGGATTAGCTATTTAGGTACCTCTGTTTGCTGTTTGGGCTCGGGTTTATTCCTCGGGTTCATTCGGGATTTCTACTGTCGCCGCACGGTGCGGACCACCCCTGGTCGTGAGACTTCCACCCGATAGTCGAGGGTAGTCGATCTAACGCAGACGTGGGAAAGTCGCATCCATCGAGCGTCGCTTGGAGGACTCTCGGACGTCACCCTAGGCCGCTAGCTAGCTCCTTGTGCTTCTCGATTATTTCGAAAAATCTCGCATTATTACGTTTTGTGCATTTTTAGTTGTCGTTAGCCTGAGCTTTCCTTGTGTTGTAACACGAGCCGACGATCCCGGCACCTGACGTGATACATCACTATTGGTATCGAGCTCGAAGTCGTGCGACCTTTCGCTTAGCACCTCGGTTGATCTTATTTCCATCGCACTCTGCATTTCTAGCATCTTTTTGAAATTCATAGCATACATATATTTGCATTGTTCATTTACCCTTGCACTTGGACTCCACCCGATTACGTAGTATCCCGGCCGGGATGGTTCGCACGCGCGCCGTCGCGTGTCGCCGCGAGGATGAGCAGCGGGACCGGGGGTCGCGATGTCGATTCCCTGCCGTGGAATCTCCCCAGTGGAGATAGCCATAGTCTCGGATCCCTCACGATCCCGACGGGCGGGATGAGTACGGATCCCCTACCCGGGACCTGGTAGAGGACCCCCTTCGGGTTTAGACACGGCTCCACTAGAGCCGTCCCTAGGTGACATCTCCCTAGGGCTTATAGAGATAGATCAGCCAGACCCGACTCCATTGGATATACTGAGAGCCATACTGCACGCGGCGAAAGGCTCCCAGCAGTAGGCCCTACACCACCCAGTCGGCCACGCCATACATCCGCCGGCGAGCGCGACGATCAGGCCTTGCATGGCAGCACGGCTAACGCGCACGGCCGCAGCGCAGAGTGCAGCAGCAGCAACCGCAACAGCCTGAGACCAGTCGGGGCCGACGTAGCCCGCAGCGAGCGGCCGTGGTACCGCACAGCAGTGCCTTACCCACGACTCGCCGCCCAGGTGGTACCGCTGAGCCAGGCGTACACACGAGCAGGCCGAGTGGTTCTCGCCGCGATGGGCGCCTTACCCGCAGCCACTGCAGCATCCGCCGTGGCAACGGGCCGCGACGAGCGGCCGCCGGTGCCCCCGCCACAAAGCACGCTCCTCCGCGAGCCGCAGCCGCGCAGCCACGAGTATCAGCCTCCTGCAGCCGCGCCCTGGGCGGGCACACTTTCGGGGGCAGGCCCGAGCGTGGACCAGCCCCTCGGCGAGGCCGAGGCTAGAACCCACCGATCCCGGGATGCTCGGTTTTTACCGATACGACGACTACCTCGGTCCACTTAGGTTGGTTTATTATGGCCCCCGGGAGACGAGTACCCGAGCACGGGCCACGGGATTGACGACATGGGCCACAGGGATGCCCGGGCGGGGGTGATTACTATCACCCACCCGATGATCCGGTTCGTCGAGGAGTATGCGGGTGGCGCCAGTACCCTCGGCGCCACGCCGATCGATTCAGAGACCACGGACCATGTAGGTCCCCACCCCGGCGCCGCGACGACGAGTTCGAGTGGGTGACGCTAGGCTGGCTGGAAGGAGGATCTCCGCCGCGATTCGAAGAACACTCGCATGGACACACCGGGTTTTTCTGCGGAAGTCGGGAACCTCGTGGATTTTGGAGGATTGGGAGCGATCACTAGAGGTTATTTTCGTTTCTTTGAGATTACGAGAGGATGACGTGCGTACGGCCTTCACGGAGACTCGTACGGGCAGGAGGCCCAGATCTTTTGGGTACAGCAGGTCACTGCCGCAGAGCACGACGAGACCCACCCCTCACGTGGGGCCGACATGACGAGCGGCTCGCGGAACAAGTATGTTCGACTCACCACCGAGACTCACTTATTGTTGCACTATCTTGACCTCAAGCGAGGGCGACGAAGGTACGCGACTATATCCACCGAGGTTTGAGGAGTGCCGCATGAGGTGCAGTGACGGTGGAGAGCCGAGCAGCGGATCGTCTATTTTGTTCGAGGGCTGAAGCCCGAGTTAGGAGCGACAGGTCTTGGAGTTGAACCCGATGACGGTTGACCAGGCCTATCGGATTGTAGAGGACAACGAGTACATCCTTGAGAAGGCGGCCACAATGACTATATCTTTCGGCCGCGAGGACTACGACCACGGCAGCGGCGCCGCTGAGAGCGAGCTCGACTTCCACCGGGTGGCCCCGGAACCCCCCGGCCTTGAGGGGCGCGACACTGCCCCACCAGCACTGCGGCGACGACCACGCCTACCCCGACGACTTCAGCATCGATCATGGCTTCGACGGCGAGAGCCCCACCTAGGGGCCCCGGCCAACATGAGAGTGCTTCAAGTGTCGGGGATTTGGTCATCGAGCCTCCGAGTGCGTTTCTCTTTTCTACGTAGATGTTATGGTGAACCAGATCGACTCCCCGCACGAGATTCGAGAGGTGGACGTGTATCGAGGGCGTTGCCCCGACGATGAGGATGAGGATAGTCAGGGCCTTCACGGGCATCATCGTGATTTCACCCGCTTCTCCCCACCGAGCGCCACGCTGCGCCCCACTTGCCGCTGGTCAACATTAGGGTTCGACCAGATCTTGCGACACCGTCTTCACCCTCCCCCGCGGACACTTGCCCGCCGACGGATGCACCGGCTACTACGGACGCCCGGGACTACCCGACGTCTCACCGGTTCCTCCGGCTACGCTGTCGAGTACCCCAGCGACACGTACCTTGACACCTACTCCATCGGCTACATCTACTTTGCCGACGGATGACGCTGACGCCGACCGCTGCCGAGCTTGTGCAGCGTTCCTCAGTCTTCTACATTTACCTGAGGATCGGAGACTGTTCTTGCAAGCTCATCGTGGATAGCGGGAGCTGCATCAACGTCGTCTCCGCAGATTCAGTGGCCAAGCTAGGCCTCACTTTGGTTCCCCATCCTGCACCGTATTTCGTGTCTTGGATCGACGCCTCCACCCTTCGGTGACGCACCAGTGTGCCATCCCGATGAAGGTGAGTACCTATGAGGATACTGATCATCTGTGATGTATTGCCCATGAGGATTGGCAACATCATTTTTAGGTCGGCCCTGGTTATTCGATCATAACGTCGAGGCTAGAAGGCCGGGCGAATCTTGTTTCTTTCATGTTTAGAGGACGACGGCTCTGTGGTACCCCTCGGTTCGGGCGTCGACCCGAGTTGCCCCCAGCCGCCCCGCCCGACGGAGGTCGTTCCTGCCGGGCCGTCCCGGATCGAGGAAGCCGAAGAATCCCACCCCCGGCGCCAAAGTGTCCGATCGTGACGAACGGGTGCATTTTTCATACGTGAGTTGGAGGCCAGCCCTAGAGGACTCACCTATCTGCTTTGCCCTCACGTTCGACATCCCCTCGGGGGACCCATTACCACCATCGGATGCACCTGAGTTGGCCGAGCTGATGACGGAGTTTAGTGATGTTTTTCCCGAGGAGCTGCCCGATGAGCTCCCACCCATGCGTAGCATCCAGCACGCTATAGATCTTATTCGGGGGCCTCGCTCCCGAACTTGCCTCATTACCGGATGGACCCGGTAAAGTATGAGAGCTACACGAGACAGGTCACGGAGCTCTGACGAAGGGGGCTCATCAGGGAGAGCATGAGCCGTGCGCCGATCCCTGCATTGCTCGCCCCGAAGAAGGATGGCACGTGGCGTATGTCTTTGTGATTCGAGAGCCATCAACGGGATTACCGTGAAGTACCGCTTCCCGATTCCCGAGTGCAGGGACTTGTTTGACCGGATGGCTGGAGCGACTATCTTCTCGAAGATAGACCTCCGGAGCGGATATCATCAGGTTCGTATTCGACCCAGGAGACGAGTGGAAGACGGCCTTCAAGATCAAGGATGGCCTGTTCGAGTGGAACGTGATGCCATTTGGGGCTGTCGAACGCCCCGAGCACGTTCCAGCGATTGATGAACGAGGTCTTACGCCCGTTCATAGGTAGATTCGTAGTCGTTTACTTCGACGATATCTTAGTGTATAGCAGGTCCCGGACGGATCATCTTCAGCACCTTCGAGATGTTTGCGCTGCGCTGCTCGGGAGAAGCTCTACGCTCACCCAGAAGAAGTGCGGCTTCTTCACGGAGGTTAGCTTTTTTAGGGTTCATCTTGTCGGCTCGCGGAGTGGCCGCTGATCCGGCTAAGGTGTCGGCTATTACGACCTGGCCTCCTTTGAGGGACGTTCATGACGTCCGAGCTTCATTGGGTTAGCGACGTTCTACCGATCGATTTGTGCCCAACTTCAGCGGGGTAGCCGCGCCCATTACGATCTGATTCGGCTCGAGAAGTTTGAGTGGACAAAGGCGGCGAGAGGGCTTTCGAGGAGCTGAAGTGGCTCATGACCGAGGCCCCCGTCTTACGACTACTCGGGACTTCGAGAGGGTATTTGAGGTTGCGTGCGATGCCTCTGGAGTAGGCATAGGGGAGTCCTTAGCCGGGAAGGACACCCGGTAGAGTATTTTTAGTGAGAAGGCTGGATGATACGAGCGCAGGTATGATAACTACGATCGTGAGTTTTATGCCCTCGTCCGAGTCTTTGAGGCACCGGCGCCATTATCTCCTCCCAGAAGGAGTTTGTACTCTATTAGACCATAGTGCCTTGAGACATCTACATGATCGGAGGAAGGTCAGCGGCCCAGGCACTCACGGTGGATTGAGTACTTACGAGGACTACACGTTCGTCATCCGGCATAAGAAGGGGAAGGACAACGCCGTCGCCAACGCCTTGAGTCGCCCGGCCGCATGTCCTACATATGATGCGAGGTTCGTGTATTAGGGTTCGAGCAGATGGTAGATGCTTACGTGGCTGTCCCGACTTCGGGAAACTTCTGATCTAGCCGGTGGTGGCCGAGCCCGGAGTGCAGAGATTTCTGCATTTCGGAGGGATATCTCTTTCGCGGGAAGAGGCTTTGTGTTCCCCGTACGTCGATCAGGGATTTCCTTATGCGGGAGACGCATGCGGGGAGGTCTTAGTGGGCACCACGGTGTCAACAAGACCATACGGGCGCTTGAGTACCGAGTTCTTTTTGGCCGTCTACGAAAGAGACGTAGGCGGGGATTGTCTCCCGCTGTTTGACTTGTTCTAGGGCAAAAGATGACCAAGCGAACGCTGGTCTCTATTTGCCCCCTACCGTCTGCAGCCCGCCCATGGGGACGACGTCGAGTCTCGACTTCGTCCTTGGGTTACCTAGGGGCGTCGCGTCGACACGACTCCGTTATGGTTGTTGTCGACGGGTTCTCGAAGATGGCCCACTTTGTGCCATGTTCGAAGACCGCCCGACGCCTCACGAGTAGCGACCTTGTTCTTTGACGAGATCGTGAGGCTTCATGGCCTGCCCCGCTCCTTAGTTTCGAGATAGGGATGTTAGGTTTACGAGCTACTTTTGGAAGACCCTGTGGATTTTTGTTGGGCACGAAGCTTAAATTTTCCTCAGCGTATCACCTGAGACGGATGGTCGAGACGGAGGTAGTTAACCGTAGTTTAGGTAGTTTACTTCGTTCCATCATAGGCGATAATGTTAGGACATGGGATAGGGTTCTTCCGAGAGCGGAGTTTGCTTATAACTCCTCGGTGAGCCGCACTACTGGCCGCACTCCTTTTGAGATCGTCTACGGCCGGATACCACGTAGGCCCCTAGACCTCGCACCCGTAGATCCGCATACTAGGACTTCAGGTGAGGGCATTTCATTTGCACGAGTACATGAGCGACATGCATCACGACATTCATTCTCGCATTGTTTCCCAAAAGCGAGAAGTACAAAGCTAACGCTGATGTAGGTCGTCGATCCGTGAGTTTTTTTCCGAGGGTGAGCTTGTTATGGTTAGATTGCGGCTGAGAGGAATCTCCTGGGGTCGCTGCGAAGCTCCATGCTCGCGAGTGCTGGGGCCCTTTCCTATTGTCCAGGGTGATCAACGAGAACGCTTACGTAGTGGGTATTCCATCTGATTGGGGCATGAGTTCCACCTTCAACGTTTGTGATCTCGTACGATACCTACCCATGTCGGATCCTATTAGGGATTTAGAGCCTCACACACCCTCAGGCCCAATGAGTGATGTGATTGAGCGACCTTCCCCTTCCCCACCAGTCTCTTCCCCACCGAGGCATGAGCGAGTAGAGTCGGTACTGAGGGAGGTGATTCACGCTGCCGAGGGAAGAGTGGGCCGCAAGTTCCTTGTCCGCTGGCAGGACCGACCAGCGACCGAAGATGCATGGATCTCAGAGGAAGACTTGCAGCGACTACGCCCGGAGCTTATCGAGCCCTTGGACGAGATACTCGGCTCTAACTCGTCGGAGTCGAGTTCTTCCCACCCGGGGAGGATGATGGAGGACCATGCACACGATCAGGCGACAGCACGTGCCGAGCCGGACGGCGCGCGAGTACTACCGCGCCGGAGCACCCGAGCCGATGCCCGAGACCCCGGCTTCAAGTACACGCGTGATGCGCCCTCCCGAGCGGTTCTTTTCCCATTTCTTGCTTCATTTGTTGCGTGATATTATTTGTGTGTGTGTGGGAGGGTTTTTCCCGTGTTTTGGGCCCTCCCTAGTACTCATGGACAATTTCTAGGCCTTTAGAGGGGGTTTTAGCCTATTTTGGGCCAAAACCCCTTCATATTACCGGATTGCCCTTAGGGCAACCCGTCTCTTCTCTCTCCTATATAAGGAAGAGAGGAGAGAGTATCGTAGGGACTATGCCATTTGAAATGAAGAAAATCGTTTTGTGATGTGACGTTTCCATATTCGCGATAGAGAGATAGAGAGAGGAAACCCAGATCTAGGATTCCCGTGGAAGGAGAAGAGTGGAGAGGAGATAATCCCAGGTCGCCGCCGTCCTGCAGGATCGCCGCCGCCGACCTGCCGCGCCGCCGCCGCCATCCAGCAGTTCCGCCGCCGCCGTTCTGTCGCCGCCTGCGCGTCAAACGATTATCGCCGCGCCAGGTTGGAGTTCGCAGGTTCTTCCGCCGTCGCGCCGCCCTCCAGCGTTGCTTGCTGCTCGACGGCCGTCCCAGAGCACCGTCGCCGTGGGCGCCGCTGCACGGTTCGCCGCCGCGATCTCCCGGTCGCGGCAGGTTCTCCCGGGAGACGTTCCCAGGTCGCTTTGTTCTCCCGCGCCGTCGCCATCGTTTCCGCCTGCGCCTGACGACTGCAGCCTGCGTTAAGCCCTTCCTCTAGCGCCATTGAGTTCGCAGGTTCTCCCGCCGTCGCGCCGCTCTCCAGCGTTGCTTGCTGCTCGACGGCCGTCCCCGACACCCTCGCCGTGGGCGCCGCTGCCTGGTTCGCCGCCGCAGTCTCCCGGTCGCAGCAGGCCCTCCCGGGGGACGTTCCCAAGTCGCTCCCGTTCTCCCGCGCCGTCGCCGTCGTTTCCGCCTGCGCCTGACGATTGCCGTCCTGCTGTGCCGTCGCCGCGTCTAGCCCTCCTCAGCACAGCCGCTGGTCCTGTTTGGCTCCACGCCGAACCCACGGCCTCGCCACCCTCCTGCGCTGCCCCTGACTGACTGCCTTTCCCGACGCCGTCATCCTTGGACTCTGCCTCCAGGCCCGCCGCATCCGTCTGCCGGGAGGAACCGTCGCCGGATCGGGTCGCTACCGGGCTGGACCCCGACGACTGACGATCGCTGTCGCCTCTGCTCCTTCGTACCTCCGGGATCCGACCGACCATAGCGGCCGCCCCTCGAGCCGCCGCTGGAGTATTCCTACCTTTGTTTTCGGGACCACCGACGTGTCGAGCCACCGTCGGCCAGGGCCGTGACGTTGCTCGTCGCCTCTGTCGATCGCTTGCGATCATCGCGTTCTTAGCGTCGAGCGACGAGTCTGTCACTTCGGCCCTAAACTCGGGACTACCGACGCCTGCTGAGCGAGGGACCCACTGCCGGGATTCTCCTCGCCATCTAGTTAGTATTGTGATATCTTCTTGTGCCTTCCTCACGGCGGATAGTCTTTCCCCCTTGCAGGTTGGTGCTGTCCGCGTGCGAGGTGCTTCGGACCACGCTGCGATCTTCGGATCACGACGCCGCCCTCGATCGAGTATCATCACCTTCCCCGGTCTGAAGGCGCTCGCTCCACCGCATGGGGGATTAGCTATTTAGGTACCTCTCGTTTGCACAGGGCTGGGTCGGGTTTATTCCTCGGGTTCATTCGGGATTTCACCGCGTAGCTCGTACGGGTGCGGACCACCTCGGTCGTGGACTTCCACCGTAGTCGAGGGTAGTCGATCTAACGGGACGTGGGAAAGTCGATCCATCGAGCGTCGCTTGGAGGACTCTCCGGACGTCACCCTAGGTCAGTTGCCGCTCCCTGTGCTTCTCGTTATTTCGAAAATTCGCATTATTACGTTTTTGTGCATTTTAGTTGTCAGTTAGCCCAGTTCCTTGTGTTGTAACACGAGCCGACCGATCCCGGCACTGACGTGTTACATCAGACAGGCTTGCGAGTGATGGGTTCACGGGTTAGTGGGCCTAGCTAAGAGTATCGAGGTGGTAACGCAAAGGCATTATGCAGTTCTTCATTTTATACTCACCCTTTCCAGCTATTTCTTCCTTGTGGGACTACGTCCCCATGAAATTTTAATTTGCAGGTGACGTGGCACTGTGTGGCGCGTCGGATATGATCACGTGGACTCGGGTCTACACGATCACCATTAAAGCACGTACCTTAAAAGAAATATAAGTAAGCACGATCGACGATTCACCTTGCAACACATGGCATCGTGAGGAGGCTCCGATCAAGATCGGACGGGCAAAGTCAGCGAAGAGCGTGGGACCGCGTCGTGCGATCGTGGGATCGTGGCCCACGATCATCGCGTGATCGTCGCCGTCAATCGGTCTTCACCAAATCCGACGTCCGCATTTTTTCGCGCGGAATTTCCTTACAAAAACAGATGTATTCTCTTCTTCTATGATAATTTTTATTTAGATTAGATTTAGGTAGTTAATTTCATGATTTAAATCATTTTGTTCTTCATTTTCGCCAAAATTTGGTTCACATTTTTTTAGTTTTTAAATAAGGATTTCTCCTTGATCTTAAGTCCGAATCACTTGATTTTAGATTCCTTGGATTTCTTGTTCAACAGCTTTCCATGGATAGAAAAATCGTAAAATTTTATCATCATTTGGCCCCTAAATTTAATATTTGACCATCTACTATTTATTTTCAATATAAATTGGGGCGTTGACTTGCATGTGCAATTACTTTCAAAATACAAGGTGAAACTACTAATTTGGGCATCTCTTTGGAATCATCTGGTTCCTAGCTTTCCATTCATATGTGAATTGCAGGATTTGGATATCATTTGTTTAGTCAATTTGAAGATTTACAGCGAAGTGTTCATTTCAAGATTTTTCGGATCTTTCATTTTCAATGATTAATAATAAATCCAATTCTTCTCGAAAAATCACAAATTTTATATCAATAATTTCTATTTTTTCTCTAGTTTTTTAATATATAATTTTCCTAATCTTTTGAGCCCTTTTTGTTCTCTAATTTTATAGAAAGTAAACTGTTGATCAAAGTCAACGCTTTGACCTTTGACTTTTCACAATTCTTATAAAAATCAGTTTCTAAGGTCTTAAAATATCTTCTCTGATATAATTCTATCATTTGCATTAGTAATCTTTTAGATTTATTTCTTAAAAACCCTATTTAATCCTAAGTTTGACCAAGTAAATTCTGTGATCAAAGTCAACGGTGTTCTCAATGGATCAACTCGATCTTTACAGTATACTTGATTTTATATCTTTGTTATTGTGAGATCGGAATTATTAATTTTGTTTGACCGACGTTTGAGTGTTTTAACGACCGCATAAAACTTGTTCGTGCAGGTGCTCCCTTTCCTAGTGTAGTTCCTCTTAGATATCTATAAGAACTGAAAAACAAAGAAAACTAAAGAGTAAGATAATCTTGGGGTGTCTCTCAAGAGCGCTAAGTTTAATGTCTTCAGGCAGACAAAACTATAATAAAACCTACGACTACTGATGGGTTGAGGGTGATACCGTCAAGTACTTGAGTGCTCGGGAAGATGTAGATTTACCTTGTCTTCCGGTGCAGGTTGTTCTGATGTCAGGTATAGCTTGAGACGATGGTTGTTTACCTTGAATTATCAACCAATTTTTGATGTAGAGATGAGTACTAATCCGCCATCAAACTACTCTAGAACCATTTATAGACCATCCCATCGAGAGCGTAGCTTCCTAGGAAAGAGCTTGAGGCGTGAATTGTAGAGCCAGACCTTGTCGTTGACCTGAAATGATTGTCGGTTGATGTGTTGGTCGTCAAAGGCCTTGGTCTTCTCCTTGTAGATTGCCGTGTTCTCGTAGGCATCGTGCCTCGGCTCTTGGAACTCCTAAAGCTAGAGAAGTCTCTATTTCCCTGCTTCGTTCAGAGCTAGGTTGAGCTTCTTGATAGCCTAATAGGCTCGATGCTCAAGCTCATGCGGAAGATGGTAGGCTTTCCCGAGGATAAGCCGAAACGGAGACATCCTAATGGGTGTCTTCAATGCCGTCTGGTATGCCCATAGTGCGTCAAGAAGCTTGTGTGCCCAATCCTTCCCATCTAGTCGAATTATCTTCTTAAAAATGCTCTTGACCTGATGCAGGACCGACGGGGTGAATCGGTCCGGCGCTAATATCCTCTAAAGGGGAGCTAGGGGTGGGGGTGATCTACGTGTTCTAAATGATGCAAGAATGTCTAAGATCGCCGCAAGCAGCCAACCTTCCGGCGCGTCGTCACAGCGCTCCTGGGGTTCACCGAGTAGGATGGACCAGGAGTCCTCCCAGTTCCGTCGATGCAGGAGAGAGAAGCCTCGGGTCATCGAGGAAGCTCGATCATCAACCCGGCGGCCGGATCCACGATCCCAAACCCGTACCCTGACGTCACTCAACCTAATCTAGGTCCGAGGGCGGTGGAGACAAGTGCGGGAAGTACTGACGGAAATATAGACTTCAAAGAAAGAGAAAGGGGAATGAATGCCTAACCTGCAGGGCGCGAGCCCGGTCGGTCGGAGAGAGGGAGGTCGTCGAGCGAGGCAGCGATGTCGGACGCCGGGCGAGTCGGCGGGGGGGAGGCGCGGAGGAGCGATCGGCGCGGGGCGGAGCGATAACAAGTTGCGGCGAGCCGGACGGGGCGCAGTGGACGCGGGAAGGGCGGGAGGCGGCGTACTGGGCCGGTTCGAGGCGATCTGGGCCGGTTCAAGGCGGTTTGGGTCGGTCTCGGGTCGGTGCATGGCGGTGCCGGACTGCTCCGGGGCCGACTGGACCGCTTTGGGGCCTGCTCGACCGGCCCGGGACCGCTCTGGGACTAGCTGGCGGCTCTGCGGCCTGGGACCCGTCGGGTTCGGCCGGTCGGGACCCTGCTGGACCGGACTCGGCCCAGGGGGCGAACTGGACTGGCTCTGGCTAGGGTCGGTGCCGGGCGGCTTGACCCGACCGAGGCGAGCCTGACTCAAGTGCGGGCTGGCTCGGGGCCGGTTGCAGGGCGGCGCAGCTGATCTCAGCGATCCGTTTCGGCTCACCGGCTCGGACCAGCTTGAGGGGGGGGGATCCGGGGTGGCCGATTCCCGCTGAGTCGGCTCAGCAGGAATCATTCATTTCCTTCCTTGTGTTTAGGGCTTCTTTGCAGGGAGGCAGGGCGGCGCACGGCAAGGGGGTGTTCGTGGCGGCGATTCCGGAGCGGAGGAGGGGCGCGAGGGGGCTTGCGAAGGGCGGCGGTGGTGGCGGCAGCGTCGACGGCGGTGGCGCTGAGCGCGGCGGCTGCGGATCGCGGCGGCGACCGGGGGTTGACAGCCTTGCGCGGTGGCGATGGCGGCGGCCTTGGGCGGCGATGGCGACGGCGGCGGCGACGACTAGGCGGGCGGCGGGCGGCGGCGGCGGAGCTTAGGGGCGGCAGCAATGGCGGCTTGGAGCGGCGGCGATGGCGGCGGCGTTCAGCGAGTTCGGAGTTAGGGCAAGGAGTGGCAGCAGAGGCAGCGGCGGCGGCGGCGCACGATCGGCGGCGGCGGCGGCGGCGGCGCGGCGGCGGCGGCGTCGGCGGTTGGACTCCTTCCCTAGCTTTCCATGAGCAGCCACTCGAGAAGAGGTTCTTCCTTCTTTTTTCTCAAATGATGGCTAGGGTTTGTTGGGGGGTCCCTTCCCCTCTTATAGAACCCTTCGCGGGCCAAGAGAGGAAAGGGCCCACTTGAGGCCCACAACCCACACCCATACTCATAGAAATAGAATAAGAGGTTCACAAAAGGGAAAGGGCCTTAGGCTAGGGTCCCGAAACAAAGGGAAACCCACCCAAAGGCCTAAAGAGAGAGAGAGAGAGATGCAAAGGCCCGCTTAAACACGTGCGGGCTAAATAAAGTCATAATAAAATAGAAAACAGAAAAGATAGTTCCACGCGCGCGATCTCGTGGCGAGAAGAGGGTCTCACTTGGTGTAGTGAAACTCGGGATCCTTCGTCTTTGCCTGTCGAGGAGGGCTGGACGCGCGTAGGTGTCGGCTCCACCGGCACCGTAGTGTCATGCCTTGGTGGCGACGGGGGTCGTACGCCACCATGACCTCTCTATTACTTACGTCTACTTGCCCATTTTCTTGGGGGTGGTATAGCGTGGTAATGCGATGGTGTACTCCGTACTTCTACAACAATGCCTAGAAGTGTGCATTGTTGAAGTGTGAGCCGTTGTCGCTGATGATGGCCATCGGAGAACTGTACCAAGCGAAGATGCATCTCGTGACAAATATCAGCACCTCCTAATGGTCGTTTGACCTAGTGGGATTGCCTTGACCCACTTGGACACATAATCCGCTGCTACCAATATGTACTCTTTCTTGTGAGAATGTGGAAAAGGTCCCATGAAATCTATCCCCCAAAAGTCAAAAATCTCTACTTCAAGGATCAACGTCATTGGCATCTCATCTCTCTTGGAGATGTTTAATTCCGCTTGACACTATAGGCATTCCGTATAAAAACGGTGGGCGTCCTTGAAGATGGTAGGCCAATAGAAGCCGCTCTACTAGATCTTATTCGCAGTTTTGCATGCCGTGAAATGTCCTCCGCATGACGATCACTGATACATCGCTAAGATGTCTCCTTGCTCCTCCTTGGGTATGCATCGTGAGATCATCTGATCATATGCTAGCTGGAATGGGGGGGTTCTTCCCAAAAATAGTACTTCAGATCATGGAAGAACTTATGTTTTTTATGACGATTCCAATGCCCTGGAATCTATCCAGTCACGATGAAGTTCACTATGTGTGCATACCAGGGAGCATGGCTCGAGATGACAAGGAGATGCTCGTCACGGAATGTGTCACCAATGTCTCCTCCTCCTGGAATGTGGAGATCCGACAGGTGGTCTGCCGCCGAGTTCTCGCTGCCCTTCTTGTCTTTGATCTCCAAGTAGAATTCTTGAAGGAGTAGCATCCATCGTATTGTGGTTTGGCCTCTTTCTTGGAGAGCAAGTACTTCAAGGCCGCATGATCAGTGTAGATAGTGATATTTATCCCCAAGATGTAATGATGGAGAATTATCTCTACACAAGAACACAAGGGTTCCAAGTGAACCTAGGTATGAACTAAGGAAGAGAACTCATTCTCAACAACAACAAAATAGCATGCTCCTCCTTATTCACAAGTTTGAAAAATTATCCATTCATGCAATGAATGAAGAAGACTTCTCTAAGACATTGAAAGAGAGTGTAGATCCAACGGGAATTATCTTCCCTCCTCCTCGATTTATATACTGATCTAAAGATTGGTCACATGAAATTAAATCCTCATTCCTAGACACTTAGAATTCCTTGAATGGATCAAGTCAACCACCTTCACCTTGGTATAGGTTCCTCGATATCCAATCCATATCCACTATATCATAGATACCTTGTATGAATAAATGATCTCAAAATCAGTAGGAACATCTTTGTGTTATATTCCCTTCTCTCTTTGAAACCCACCCATAGATAGAATTATAGGAGAGATCTGTATATTATCACTTATGGAAGAAGTATCTTCGGATTCTACCTCAAAACTAAAGCCTTTGCATTAATAAACCCATGCATTTATATGTGATAATAAGCATGAAGAAAGCTGCCATTAAGGAAGACAGTCACGAGGACCATCCTCCTAACTACCTAAGACCTCCAATATCATCTAAAGGTCAACAAGTTTATACATTGTATCCCTCGACCATCATGAGAGCAATGAAGACATATGAAGCCAATTATGAAGAGCCTAAAGAAAGCTTCAAGCAATGAGGACTATCTCCCACGTGATCAACACCTCTACGGCTGAGGAAGATAATGAAAGGTTGGTCTGATTACTTCTAACCGACCATAGAAGAGACAAAAGACTTCCTCAAAGATGATGCCAGTGGGTTTCACTTGAAGTCATGCCTCATAAATAAACATCCTCAAGATCATGATCTACTTAAGAAGAATATGAAGACTTGGTCTGATTGCTACTAACTGACCATGTAACCACCTACCCATGTGTACAACTGCCAAATGATTCCATGCATCCTCTCTCTACTAACGTGGAACAGTGAAGAGACATGAAGACCTCCACAAAGAGATGTTATAACCACCCCAATTACCACAAGTCAATAAGGGATCAAGGAGATTCTGCGTATCTCAATGTCACTACTAAGTAGATCCTCGAAGAAAACTTCAAACCAATCCCGAAATGATGTTATAACTGCCATAATTGCCTTCTCCCTCCTCCAAGCATCTCTTCATTCTAAACTTCTCTACCTTCTTCACCCTTTAAAAGGGAAAATTGTAAGAAAGAAAGACAAGTTGTTATTATACATGAAGTGTTTTTCTTCAATGATAATTCACTATGGTCCTCGTATTCTATCCCCTCTCCCACATATCTCTACTTTGAGTTCTATCTCCCTATCTTTTCTCCCTCCCTTGCTGTCACTTTCATCCATCTCAAGTTAGAAGCAAATCGAGGATACCTTGGATCCTTTGGTGAGTTCAAAGGCATCACTTCACGTCATCTTCAAGGTATTCATTCTCTCTACCATTGTCGTGATTAATAGTTCACCTATTAAATCGTAAGTCCAACATCAACGCATTCTTATTATCGATTCTCTATCACAGAACTATTATCCGAAAAATTCTCAAAGATAAATCCCAATCCTTTGTATTATCATTTCTATATCTTCTCCACGTTCTAGAATTAGAATAGATTTCATCATCTTCATTAAATAGGTCGTATCATCCTCTGAATCATCTTTCTTATTCAACGCATTCATACTCATTATCGTTATTTCCATAGTCATCTTTCCAAATTATCCTTCAACATATCTTCACTAATTTATACTTACATCCTTCGTGATATCATTCATAGGTCCTCACTTATATTGTAGGATTTAATTAGAAACCAATATGTTTATCCAATACTCATATAAACCACTCTCCTTTCTATCGTATTCATCTTACTCATACTCATCTTCATACATATCATCTTCACAACATATACTACATCATGTAAGGCCGGAACTTCTCGAGTGCGTAGACCGCCGAAAGAAGCTCTTTCTCTATAATTGTATAGTTAATTTGAGCTTTGACAAGGATCTTACTTGCATAGCAGATGGTCGTCGGCTTCTTGTCTAGACGTTGCCCCAAGACTGCTCCCACTGCGTAGTCCGAAGCGTTGCACAAAATCTTGAATGGTAAGTCCCAATTAGGACTTTGAAGTATTAGTGCCTTGATCAATGCTTGCTTCAGCATCGTGAATGCGCGCTTCCCTTCTTTGTTGATGATGATGTCTTTGTTTTTGCAGAGAAGGGTGGTGAGTGTCTTGGAGACTTTTGTAAAGTCTTGAATAAATCTCCTCTTGAAGCCAACATGCCCGAGAAGCATCCTCAAATCTCGTACGGTACCTAGAAGAGAGAGGTTTCAGATGACTTCTATCTTGGCTTTGTCCACCTCTAGTCCTTCGCCCGAGACGAAATGCACGAGCACTACTCCCTCTTGTACCATGAAGTGGGATTTCTCCCAGCTTAGCACTAGTCGTTTCCTGGCGCAGACATCCAGAATCTTGGTCAAATGAGCTAGACAGTTGTCGAAGTCGTTTCCGAAGACGGAGAAATCGTCCATAAAAAATTCTAAGCTATCGCCAAGAAAGTCAGAGAAAATTGCCGACATGCAATGTTGAAAGGTCGCGGTGGCATTGCACAGTCCAAATGGCATGCGTCTGAAGGCGAATGTGCCAAAAGGACATGTGAACGTCGTCTTCTCTTGATCGTCAAGATGAATTGAAATCTGGTTGTAGCCCCAATATCCGTAGAGGAATCAGAAGTAACTCGATCCTGCTAGTCGGTCTAGGATTTGGTCGATGAATGGGAAAAGGAAGTGGTCCTTCTTCGTTGTGAAGTTCAGCTTTGGACAGTCGATGCAGAATCTCCATTATGTCAAAAGGCATTTCTGGATCTCCTTGCCTTTCTCGTTTGTCGTGACCTTTACTCCAGCTTTCTTCGTAACAACGTGCTCCAGACTCAACCATTGGCTATCGGATATGGGGTTGATGATTTCTACATTTAGTCATTTAAGAATCTCTTCTTTCACAACTTCCCATACCTTTGGTTTGAGTCATCTCTGGGCTTCCCTAATGGGTCTCGACTCATCCTCTACGAAGATACAATGAGTACATAGTGAGGGGTCCAACCCCTTGAGGTCCGTCAGGGTCCAACCGATTGCGTCTTCATTTTGCCTTAATACTTGGACTAAATAATCACCGGCTTTGCTTTCTCTTCATCAACGAAGGCGTACTTGAGTGTTGATGAGAGAGTCTTGAGCTCCAAGGTAGGCTCGTCCATTGGTAGCTCTTCAAATCTTGCTTCCTTGTCAATCATCATCACTTCTTCTATGGATCATCATCACGCAGGCGTCTATATCCTAGTCGTCGACGAATTCGATGGCGCCCAATTCCTTGGAAGCTCGTGAAGGGTATTTCATAAGATTGTTGATGTCGACCTTCACGATGTGCTCTCCCACCTTGAGAACTACTTCTCGTTTCCCCTAATATGTGAAGGCTTTCGCGGTAGCTAGGAAGGGTCATCCTAAGATGATTGGGGCTTGGCTAAACTCCTTAGTCATTTTCATATCGACGACTAGGAAATCTATCGAGAAATAGAAATCTTCTATTCTTACAACTAAATCCTCTACTAATCCATGTGGTTTCCTTACCAATCCATCTGCTAAGCATAACTCTACTAAGAAAGGTTGCAACTCCCTACATGATGACAATCGAATATAGCTTTAGAGAGGATGTTAATAATAGCTCTGGTATCTAGCAAGGATCTAGTAAAGGACATTCCTCCTATTTCACATGGGTGCTCCCGGATCTCTCTTTTTAATCGGTAAGGAATTCATCATAATGGAACTCACCGTTTCACTAAGTTGGATCCTTCTAGAATTTCTATGAGGAGTGCATATACCTTAGAGAAATTTGGCATACCATGGGATATGCTTGATGACATCTACTAAGGGAATGGTAATGCTTACCTTCTTAAAGGCGTCTAGTAGATGATCATCAGATTCATTATTATTGGCTTTACGGCAATTAAGTGCTTAAGGATTAGGCACAGGGGGCTTGTATGTATAGGGATAGGTTCAGCCTTTGCCTGTTCTTCCTCGTCCTTCAAATCGCTGTCGTGCTCGACGATAACTGGTATTTTGTCTTATTTGATCAGGCCTTGGTGGATAGGATGATCTTTATATAGATCCCGTAGGGTCTTTGCCACTCGAAGGCTCGAGATCGCTAATGTCGTTTCCACAGCCTCCTGGTCAACGTTCACATGGTTAATGTTGTGCGTCTAGCTCGACCAAGCCCCTTGACTCCTCGGGTTAATTGTAGCATGAGAGGGTAATTGGTCATAAAATTTACTTGCTTACCCTTCTTATCGGTCATCGATTGGACGTTCATCATTGGATCGCGATCGGACGCATAAAAAACACTCGCCGTTGGATCGCAATCGAACGCCCTTGATGCATTTTCCATCAATTTAATCAATGGTTGAGATTAAAACGCGATCTGATGAATCCGATTTTGCCACGTACCCCCATCACTTAAGTGACGATCAGCGGCTTTAATTTCACGCTTGATCGGATGTCCCACGATGCGTCACGTCGCATCGCACCCTTGATCATTGATCGCAATCGATCAAACGCTCCAGATTGCGCCACATCACCTGCGCGCTAGAAATAATCTGAAAACTCCATTTTAAATTAGAAAAATTCATTTTTAATTCCAGAAAATCCTTCGAAATTCATTTAAAATTAAAAAAAATCAGAAAAAATGTGGAAAAATCCCTAAAAATTAGAAATTTCATAAATTTCAAAATATAACTCCAAATTAATCCAAATTTCTTTCATTTGATTATAAATTTAATTATCTATCATTCTAAAAAGTCGACTTTAATAAATAACAAGAGATTTAGTTTCTATTTCAAAAAATACAGTCATTTCTTTAAGTTTTAAACTTTAGAAAATTAGATGAATGTTTATAGAAATGATTTCTCTCATTATTTAACTTTAAAAACTACTAATAATCTCATTATTTTTCTTGAATTCATCATAATTAACCCTAATTTAAAGTATTTTGAGACTATAATGACTTTTTCATAGAATGATAGATAAGTACTCATGAATATGATAACATGCATAGGAATGAACTCTTTTATGCCTTAATATGCATTAATAATCATGTAGTATCATGTCAAATTAGTATGTTATCAATAGTTACTCTACCTTTTTAGGAGGTTGGTCAACCGTTTGAACCTTTTTAAGAGGTTAGTCAAAACATTCCACATTTTTAGGAGGATATTCAAACCTTTTCATATCCTTAAGAGGTTAGTGACGAGACGAAACCGCGAGGTCGTCAATTTCAAGCGGTATCGCGTCAAAAATACTTCCAAACTTACCAATTTTGAGAATTAATCACGAATTCAAGGGTATAATGGTAAATATGGGTCGAATCCACAGGGAATTTCGGAATTTTTCGATGTAATCTTCAAATTTGATCAAATCGGACGAGAAATTGATGGAAGAAATTGGGGAAAATGGTATTTTATGAAAGTAGACTTCAAATCGATTCCACGGAATCAAAAATCGTCAAAATCGGACTTGATTTCGCGGAGAAATCGTGAATTGAAGTGGAGAAGATTTTTAGAATGGCGAAATCGCGATTTTAGAGGAAATTAAACTAAATTCAACTTGAAATCGTAATCTAAACGGAAATTAAACTCTATTGGAGGATAGTTAAGGTAAATCCGCTCCAACTAAACCCAATTAGCGATCGAAACGAGGCGATTAATCGGATTAACCGCTGAAATCGTGAAGAACGCGAACGAGGGCTTCAAGCTGCGAATTCTCCCTTGATTCTCCACCAAATCTCGACTTCTACCCCACCTTGGACGCGAGAATTAAAGAGGAAGAGGAAGAACTCGAGAGAAACAGGCAAAAGATGGTGTCTAGACAGTCAATTTGCTTGATCTTTTGCTTGGATGTCTTAGAATCGTGAAGAACATGGGTATATATAGGGGCGAATTTTCGTAACCGTCCGATCAAAAGCGATCGACGATTTACGATGAAAACGATCCCACGATGGACCGTTTCAGTTGAAAGTACGTGACCGTCGGATCACGATCGGCGAGTCACGATTAGATCTAGAACTTAAGCGTTTAAAAACGCTAAAATTGTGTCCGTTGGATCTTGATCGACGGGCCGCGATCCTCCCGCTCTCTTAATGCAGGCCGTTATAACGCCCCGATTTGACCACGTGCTGATTGATCTCCGGTGCGCCCCGCTTCCACGTGATCAACGCGCGTGATGTCGCCACGTTGCAGCCGATCGGACCGTCATAATGATGTTAAGTCGCACGTGTTCTTGATCGCGATCAATGATCCGGGCTCACGCGATCGACGCGTGAGATCATCGCTCGCCGTCGATCCGACGCCTATCGTTGCGCCACGTCACCTGCGAGGTAAGAAAGGTAAGAAAATTAGTCCCACACGGACTTAATTTTCAGAAACGGTCGGGTATATAATACCCGATCGTTTATACGGGTATGACCCTCCCTTATAAGGGGAGGACAAAGAACTTTATATAAATATAGGTATAATACCATATATATGATATATATGCGCCACGTCAGCGCGCTGCGTGGGTCCACGTGGCGCTGCCACGTGGCCTTGCGTGCCACGTCGCATCCATGCGGGCCCCGCGCCCATTTTTTATTTCTTATTTATTTATTTTATTATTTAAAATCGAAAATAAAATAGGAAAAACTGTTTAAAAATCCGGAAAAATCCTTTAAAAATAGAAAATTCATAACTTTTAATATATAACTCCAAATCAATCCAAATTTCTTTCATTTGATCCAAAATTTAATTGTCTATTATTCTAAAATGTCAAATTAATTAAATAATAAGAGTTAAAAATTATTATTTCTAAAATACATTCATTTATTAAGGTTTTAATCTTTAGAAAATAAAATGAATGTTTATAAAAGTTATTTCTCTTATTATTTTATCTTGAAAAACAATTATAATCTCAATAAAAATATGGGTTATCAAATTATGAAACTCTAATTTATAAAAATTAACCCTAATTTAAAGTATTTTTGAGATTATAATGACTTTTTTTAAGAGAATAATAGAAAAAAATACATATAAATATGATAACATGCATGTAAATAAAATCATTTTAGCTTTAATATGCATGAAAAATCATGTTTTATGATGTAAATATAGCATGTTATCACACCCCCCAACTTAAATTATTGCTAGTCTCTTAGCAATTTAGTACATGATCTCCCTAGAAAGTCTTTTCATCCTTTAATCCTACTACTAAAAAGGTGAAGTGTATAAATGTATGATCACGTTTTCCTCATAGTGTAGGCCCTAATGATCTAGATTCCATTTCTAGGTTGACTTCTTTAGTGCATGTTAGGGTAGTGCTCATCGGCTAATGCTCAAGTCTAATTCTTGATTGTAATCAAGGTGAGCCTATCTAAGGTATGATGCTATGGTGCTGAAAATAAACTCACTCTCTCATGAGTGGATGTAATTCCTTACTCTCTCCATAAACACATCACTCCTTCCCTCAAATTGGAGGCTACCTAGTACTTAGAATTCCCCTCAACTCGCTTTCCTCCTTAAAAGAGTGCAATTCAAATGGGTTCCTATCTTTGGATGCATCGTGTGAGGAGGCTGAAGGAAATAAAAGACACTATTTCTAGAGGTATAACTTGGCTAAAAGCAAATATGCTGATAAAACAAAGTGGATGATAAAATCAAAGAAGGTACCACTTATGATGATTATACTCCCAAGTGAGGTGGATGATGATGGATAAGGTAGATGATGGAGATGATAGTGAGGTAGAGATAAGGGTAGAAGATGTTCCCACTTATTTTCCTTCTTTTTGTAACTTCTTATTTCTCTCTTTCTTTTGACATTGCTCCTCTTTTTCTTCTTCAATTTTTAAAAGCATTTGAGAAGACTAGAATGATGATGTGGAGGAGTTTTTAGGATTTCTGAAGAGAGTGTGTAGCAAATGAAGTATAGTGAAGGTAAGCACATGTGGGAGAAGAAGGTGGAAGGTGAAATGGGTGTGTGGATTCACTTGGGAATGTTCATCATCAAAAGCGAAGTTTAAAACAAATATGGTGTTACTACTTGACTGCTTTGGAAGGGAGAACTACATGCCTATAAGGAAAAGATAGGTGCTACAAAGATTATGGATCATTGCACTCTTTAAAGGGAAAAGTCTAGCCTCGAAAAATTCCTCATACTAAGCGAGTTTGGGCTAATAATAGGTAGAGGAAGGAATTTTTCTTTTTCTCTCAAATACTCTCCTTTTCAATCCCATAGCATTTCAACCTCTTGATTACTCTTTTTCCTTGGTGCCTGTTAGGTACCCAACCCCAAAGAAGTCAACCACTACTCTAATCCATTGGTCTCTCTAGATCATTTAGCTTTATTACTCAAAATGTAATCATATGGACTATAAGGTCCTCACTTCTACATCTCTAGTAGGTCAGATCTCTAGATGAAAAGACTTCTAAGGTGGGGTAGATTAGATCAAAGATTTTGAAAAATAGGAGTTTTTAGAAGATAGAATTTTTAAAAATTTTGAAAAGGATAGAGCTTTTTCTAAATCCTCACCCCCCAACTAGAATCATTCATTGCCCTCAATGAATACTACATGCTCATGTACTCATCGAATCATGGCATGAAAAACAATAAAAAGTGCGGTGAGATGGGTTTAGAAAAAGCTCATTAGTCCGTGATGCTCGTGGGATTTTCCGGTGCAGGTGCGCCCTTTCCTAATGTAGTTCTTCAACGTCTAAAAGCAAACTGAAATCAAAAACACAAACTAAAAGGTAAGATAATCTTGGGGTGCCTCCCAAGAGCGCTAAGTTTAACGTCTTCAGCCAGACTAAACAAAATAAAACCTAGACTACTAATGGGTCGAGGGTGATACCGTCACGTCCTCGAATGCTCGGGAAGATGCAAATTTACCTTATCTGCTGGTGCGGGTGGCTCTGAAGTCAGGTACGGCTTAAGACGATGGCCGTTTACCTTGAATTGTCGACCGGTCTTAGGATCGGAGATAAGCACTGCCCCGCCGTCGAACGATTCCAGAACCACGTAAGGACCATCCCATCTGGAGCGCAGCTTTCCAGGGAAGAGTTTGAGGCGAGAATTGTAGAGCCAGACCTTGTCACCGATCTGGAATGATCGTCGTCGAATGTGTCGATCGTGGAAGGCCTTGGTCTTCTCCTTGTAGATCGTCGCGTTCTCGTACGCGTCGTGCCTCAACTCTTGTAGTTCCTGGAGCTGGAGAAGTCGTTCCTTGCCTGCTTCGTCCAGTGCTAGGTTGAGCTTCTTGATAGCCCAAGAAGCTCGGTGCTCTAGCTCAGCCAGGAGGTGGCAGGCTTTCCCGTAGATGAGCGGAAGGGAGACATCCCGATGGGTGTCTTGTATGCCGTCCGGTATGCCCATAGTGCGTCGGGGAGCTTGTGTGCCCAATCCTTCCCATCTGGACGAATTATCTTTTTAAGAATAGTTTTGACTTCTCGATTACTAACCTCTACTTGCCCATTTGCCTGGGGGTGGTATGGTGTGGTGATGCGGTGGTGAACTCCGTATTTCTTCAACAGCGCCCGGAAGTGCAAGTTGTTGAAGTGTGAGCCGCCGTCGCTGATGATAGCTCTCGGACAACCGTATCGGGCGAAGATGCATCGTGTGATGAAGCGTAGTACCTCCCGATGATCGTTTGTCCTAGTGGGGATTGCTTCACCCACTTGGACACATAGTCCACCGCCACCAAGATGTACTCTTTTCCCGTCGGAAGGTGGGAAAGGTCCCATGAAAGTCTATCCCCCAAATGTCGAAGATTTCCACCTCAAGGATCGGCCGCATCGGCATCTCGTCTCGCTTGGAGATGTTGATCGCCGCTTGACATTGTAGGCACTCCGTGTAGAAACGGTGGGCGTCCTTGAAGATGGAGGGCCAGTAGAAGCCGCTCCGTAGGATCTTGTCGCGGTCTTTCGTGCCGCGAAGTGTCCTCCGCACGTCGATGAGTGACACATCGCCGTATGTCTCCACTGCTCCTCCTCCAGTACGCATCGTCGGATGATCTGGTCGTATCCTAGGTGGAACAAAAAGTGGTTCTTCCCAGAAATAGTACTTGAGCTCGTGGAAGAACTTATCTTTTGATGCTGGTTCCAATGCTCGGGATCGATCCAGTGACGATGAAGTTGACTATGTGTGCGTACCAGGGGGCGTGACTCGAGATGGCGAGGAGATGCTCGTCTGGAAATGTCTCTCTGATGTCCTCTCCTCCCGAGATATGGAGACGCGATAAGTGGTCCGCCACCGAGTTTTCGCTGCCCTTCTTGTCTTTAATCTCCAAGTCGAATTCTTGAAGGAGCAGCACCCATCGTATGAGTCTTGGTTTGGCCTCTTTCTTGGAGAGCAAGTACTTCAGGGCCGCATGATCAGTGTAGATGATGATCTTGCTCCCCAAGATGTAAGGCCGGAACTTCTCGAGAGCGTAGACCACCGCAAGAAGCTCTTTCTCCATCGTCGTATAATTAATTTGAGCTTCGATGAGGGTCTTACTTGCGTAGCAGATGGCCGTCGGCTTCTTGTCCAGTCGCTGCCCCAAGACTGCTCCCACCGCGTAGTCTGAAGCGTCGCACATAATCTCGAAGGGTAAGTCCCAATTAGGACTTTGTAGGATCGGTGCTTCGATCAGTGCTTGCTTCAATGTCTTGAATGCGCGCTTCCCTTCTTCGTCGATGATGAAGTCCTTGTCTTTGCAAAGAAGGGTGGTGAGAGGCTTGGAAACTTTCGCGAAGTCTTGGATGAATCGTCGATAGAAGCCGACGTGCCCGAGAAAGCTTCTTAAGTCCTTCACGGTATTTGGGAGAGGGAGGTTTTGGATGACCTCTATCTTGGCCTTATCCACTTCTAAACCTTTGCCCCAGACGATGTGCCCGAGCACTACTCCCTCTTGTACCATGAAGTGGGATTTCTCCCAGCTAAGTACCGATCGTTTCTCGACGCATACCTCCAGTATCTTCGTCGGGTGAGCAAGACAAGTCTCGAAGTCGTTTCCAAAGACGGAGAAATCGTCCATGAAGACTTCTAAACTGTCGCCAAGAAAGTCTGAGAAGATCGCCGTCATACATCGTTGGAAGGTCGCGGGGCGTTGCACGATCCGAATGGCATGCGTCTCGAAAGCGAAGGTGCCAAAAGGACAAGTGAACGTGGTCTTCTCTTGATCGTCGGGGTGGATAGCAATCTGATTGTAGCCCGAGTATCCGTCGAGGAAGCAGAAGTAGTTGGATCCCGCCGTCGGTCCAGGATCTCGGTCGATGAACGGTAGCGGGAAGTGGTCCTTCTTGGTCGCGGAGTTCAGCTTCCGTGAGTCGATGCAGACCCTCCACTTCGCTCGGGAGGCGCGTCTCGGATTTCCTCGCCTTTCTCATTCGTCGTGACCGTTACTCGGCTTTCTTCGGGACGACGTGCACCGGACTCACCCCATTGGCTATCGGATATGGGGTAGATAATTTCTGCATTTAGCCATTTAAGAATTTCTTCTTTTTACGGCCTCCCATACCCTTGGGTTGAGTCGTCTCGGGCCTCCCCGACGGGTCTTGACTCATCCTCTAGGAAGATGCGATGAGTACATAGTGAAGGGTCTAGCCCCTTTTAAGTCCGTCGGTGGTCCATCCGATTGCTTCTTTATTTTTTTCCTTAGCACTTCCAGATAATCTCTCTTCTTGCTTGAGGTCCAGCTTGGACGAAATAATCACGCTCCGCTTTCTCGTCATCAAGGAAGGCATACTTGAGTGTAGACGGGAGAGTTTTGAGCTCTAAAGTTGGCTGCGTCCCATCGGAGGCTCCTCATATCTTGCTTCTTCTTCGATCATCATTACTTCGTCTACGCATTCGTCTATGTCTTGATCGTCGGCGAAGTCGATGGCTCCCAAGTCTTCAGATGCTCGTGAAGGGTATTTCATTAGCTTGTTGATGTCGACCTTCACGTGTGCTCTCCCACTTTGAGAATAACTTCTCCTTTCCCCCAGTCGGTTACGGCTTTTCGCGGTAGCTAGGAAGGGTCGTCCCTAATATGATCGGGGCTTGGCTCAGCTCCTTAGTCATTTTCATATCGACCACTAGGAAATCTACCGGGAAATAACAATCTTCTATTCTAACTATTACATCTTCTACTAGTCCATGGGGTTTTCTAACAGATCCATCGGCTAAGCATAGCTCTACAAGGAATGGTTGTAACTCCCCTACATGATGACAGTCGAATACAGCTTTAGGGAGGATGTTTATACTGGCACCTGTATCTAGTAGGGACCTAGTAAAGGACATTCCTCCGATTTCACTCTGGTGATCATGGGTGCTCCCGGACTCTCTTTTTACTGGTAAGGAATTCATCATTATGGAGCTTACCGTCTCACTAAGTTGGATCCGTTTAGGGTTTCTATGGGGAGTACATATACCTTTAAGGTATTTTGCATAGGTAGGGATATGCTTGATGGCTTCTGTTAAGGGGATAGTTATGGTTACCTTCTTAAAGGCTTCTAGTAGATTTTCATCGGTTTCATTAGTCTTGGCTTTTGGTCGGTTTAAGGCTTGAGGATAAGGCACAGGGGGCTTATATTTTTCAGGGTTAGGTTCAGCCGTAACCTGTTCTTCCTCGTCCTCTGAATCAGTGTCTTGCTCGACGATAATTGGCATTTCCTCTTCTTCTTTTTGGCCTTGGTGGAAAGGATGATCCTTGTATGGATCCGCAGAGTTTTTCCCACTTCGAAGGCTTGATACGGCCAGGGCTGATTCTACGGCTTCTTCGTCAACGTGTATATGGTTGATATTATGGAGTCCAGGTCGACGAAGCTCCTTGATTTCTTGGATTTGCCGTGGCTCGCGAGGGTAATCGGTCAGTAGAAAAGTTACTTGCTTACCCTTTTTGTCTCTGTCGGGCTCGGACGTTCGTCTTGACGAAGTCCTCGTATTTCGTCCCACGCGTGAGTTCATCCTCGTCATTTGCTCCATTAATTAGGAGATTACGCCGAGGATCGGGTCGGATGCCGGCGTGGTTTGGCGTGGAGCTTGCGTGTATGCTTGTGGTTGAGTCGGCGGGATGAACGACGACTATCTTTGATTAGGGTAATTTTGCTGACCGTTGTATTGTGGAGGATAGGGTTGATCATTATTCCTCCTATAGCCATTATTCTGCAAGGAATTGTTAAAAACAGGGGTATTATATTGGTTAGAATAATTACTTGGATAATTTGGTCGTCCCTGTTGACTTGGTCCTCCTGATGGACCTTGTCTATACATTCCTTGCCCTTGTATTGCCATGACGGGGCAATCTAATTCGACGTGGTTGAATCTTGAGCACGTCGCGCATGGTGACGCTTCTTGAAGTGAGACGGGGGCGAGTCCTTCGGAACCGTTGCGGATGTTGAGTTGGTCCAGGAGTAAGTTCTGGACTTCCGCCATTTTGTCGATTCTTTCGAGGAGCATCCCCGTTTCCGCTGACTTGGCGTCTAGAGCTTTCGGCATTGCACCTCTTCCAAATGGTTTTGCCGCATTATGGTGACTATTTTCCGCCACCGTTTCGATGAGGTCCATTGCTTCATCTTCATATTTGCTCATAAAGGTGCCGCCGCTAGCTGCATCCAAAAGGTATCTATCTTGCGGGCCTAACCCGTCATAAAAAATTTGAGTTAATTCATGGTTAGATACGCCATGGTGTGGGCACTCCCTCGTAAGATCTCTTAGTCGTTCCCAGGCTTCGTGGAAGGTTTCGGACGAGCCTTGGGTGAATTCTCGGATGGCTTTTCGGACAGAGGTGGTTTTTCCTACGGAATAGTACTTTCTTAAAAACTCCTCTTCCATCTCGGTCCAACTTGTGAATTCTTTCCCTAATTTTAAAAACCAGTCTTTGGCTCTATCTCTAAGGGTAGCGGGAAAGAGTTTCATCTTCATCGTGTCGGCGGGGACGTTTTGAAGGTGATTAATCTCACAAACTTGGGAAAGCTCATCTACATGTCTATAGGGATCTTCGGAAGGCTTACCATGAAAGATAGGCAGCATGCTCATTACATGGGAGTCTATTCTAAAATTGGCCCCTCTTCCTAGGGGTGCGTGAATTCTAGTGACGGGTCGCTGGAGGACGGGCCTAGCATAGTCACTAAGGCGTTTCCTAGCATTTCCTTCATCATTCCGGGCCATTTCTACTGGTTCGGTAGGATCAAAAGTTGAGTCAGTCTCGGTAGTGTCGGTCTCGGTAGCTTCGGGAGTCTGCGAGGATCGTTCAAAGAGATCTATTTCTAGGGGATTATTCCGTACTCTCCAGGCGGTACGTCTTCTCATGAAGAGTGGATCGAGTAAGTAGATGGATAATAACTTATAAATACTTAAAATATATTAAAAATTGAAATCAGTCGTACCTGAGTGTCGGTATCCGTGAGAGTTACGCGTTCTCAATGCGATTTGAAGAAGCAATTGCCCGTAATCCTTAGAAAAGGGGCAAAAATCACTTAATCTTATCGAATTAAGGATCTCGAAGATGTATTTCTACTTCGGATCACTCAAAATACGATTGAATTGCTTGAATTTCAAAAAATTAAGAGAAAAATCCGCGTTGACCAAGTCAAAATTGACTTAATTTGATCGAAAATTGCCTTAATTCCCCGGCAACGGCGCCATTTGACGAGACGAAACCGCGAGGTCGTCAATTTCAAGCGGTATCGCGTCAAAAATACTTCCAAACTTACCAATTTTGAGAATTAATCACGAATTCAAGGGTATAATGGTAAATATGGGTCGAATCCACAGGGAATTTCGGAATTTTTCGATGTAATCTTCAAATTTGATCAAATCGGACGAGAAATTGATGGAAGAAATTGGGGAAAATGGTATTTCATGAAAGTAGACTTCAAATCGATTCCACGGAATCAAAAATCGTCAAAATCGGACTTGATTTCGCGGAGAAATCGTGAATTGAAGTGGAGAAGATTTTTAGAATGGCGAAATCGCGATTTTAGAGGAAATTAAACTAAATTCAACTTGAAATCGTAATCTAAACGGAAATTAAACTCTATTGGAGGATAGTTAAGGTAAATCCGCTCCAACTAAACCCAATTAGCGATCGAAACGAGGCGATTAATCGGATTAACCGCTGAAATCGTGAAGAACGCGAACGAGGGCTTCAAGCTGCGAATTCTCCCTTGATTCTCCCCCAAATCTCGACTTCTACCCCTCCTTGGACGCGGAAATTAAAGAGGAAGAGGAAGAACTCGAGAGAAACAGGCAAAGATGGTGTCTAGACAGTCAATTTGCTTGATCTTTGCTTGGATGTCTTAGAATCGTGAAGAACATGGGTATATATAGGGCGAATTTTCGTAACCGTCCGATCAAAACGATCGACGGTTACGATGAAACGGTCCACGATGGACCGTTTCAGTTAAGTCGTGACCGTCGGATCACGATCGACGGTCACGATTAGATCTAGAACTTAAGCGTTTAAAAACGCTAAAATTGTGTCCGTTGGATCTTGATCTGACGGCCGCGATCCTCCCGCTCTCTTTTAATCTGGGCCGTTATAACGCCCCGATTTGACCACGTGCTGATTGATCTCCGGTGCGCCCCGCTTCCACGTGATCAACGCGCGTGATGTCGCCACGTTGCAGCCGATCGGACCGTCATAATGATGTTAAATTCGCACGTGTTCTTGATCGCGATCAATGATCCGGGCTCACGCGATCGACGCGTGAGATCATCGCTCGCCGTCGATCCGACGCCTATCGTTGCGCCACGTCACCTGCGAGGTAAGAAAGGTAAGAAAATTAGTCCCACACGGACTTAATTTTCAGAAACGGTCGGGTATATAATACCCGATCGTTTATACGGGTATGACCCTCCCTTATAAGGGGAGGACAAAGAACTTTATATAAATATAGGTATAATACCATATATATGATATATATGCGCCACGTCAGCGCGCTGCGTGGGTCCACGTGGCGCTGCCACGTGGCCTTGCGTGCCACGTCGCATCCATGCGGGCCCCGCGCCCATTTTTTATTTCTTATTTATTTATTTTATTATTTAAAATCGAAAATAAAATAGGAAAAACTGTTTAAAAATCCGGAAAAATCCTTTAAAAATAGAAAATTCATAACTTTTAATATATAAGTCCAAATCAATCCAAATTTCTTTCATTTGATCCAAAATTTAATTGTCTATTATTCTAAAATGTCAAATTAATTAAATAATAAGAGTTAAAAATTATTATTTCTAAAATACATTCATTTATTAAGGTTTTAATCTTTAGAAAATAAAATGAATGTTTATAAAAGTTATTTCTCTTATTATTTTATCTTGAAAAACAATTATAATCTCAATAAAAATATGGGTTATCAAATTATGAAACTCTAATTTATATAAATTAACCCTAATTTAAAGTATTTTGAGATTATAATGACTTTTTAAGAGAATAATAGAAAAATAGATATAAATATGATAACATGCATGTAAATGAAATCATTTTAGCTTTAATATGCATGAAAAATCATGTTTTATGATGTAAATATAGCATGTTATCAGTTAGTCAAACCTATCCACCTTTGTAGGAAGTTATTCAACCGCCCTCTTAGGGGAGGGTCAACCCATTACACCTTTTTAGGAGACTAGTGACTTCATTTCTCTTGAAAGTCAATGACAAACAAAGTGATTCTTGACAAGTCAAAGGTTGTCAAAGGAATTCTTTAAGGGCCAAAGAGGTCAAATTTCTTCTCTTTTATTAATCATTAATAATTTTAGATCTTTCTTAATTTTTAGGAAGGATCCATATTTATAAGAAGAGAAAGAGGCAAACCCACCTGCGTAGGGAAGTGGTATAGTTACCACCTCTTAGAGAGTGGTCAACCTACTCCCCAAGGAAGTGGTTATGGGGACTACATTCTTAAAAAGGGGATCTCTCAACTCTTTAGGAGATGATTATGGTCTTTGCTTATGGATTTAATCTCCACTATTCATTTGGTTGCACCAAAAAAGACTAAATCTCCACCGTTGATTCAAAGAAACCTCTTACCCTAACATATAAAAGAATCTCCTTTTTCATTTTTTGTTATTTTTTGGATCTCTCTTAGTATCAAGCTACTGATAACATGCAATCTATATACATAATAGAATTGCTGTCCGGCGAAGCTCTTTTTTCTTCCCACTTTACCCCTCTTTATACATAGATAGCTTATATATACATTATTAGTAATAGTTATTTCAACGATGATATGATAGGTTACATTAGGTAACCGTCTCTCATCTTTCTCTCTCCCCGACTCTCTTTTCTTCTCTCTCCCCTACTCTTTCTTTTTCTCTCTCCCCGACTCTCTCCGGTTGAAGCCTCTGACAGTCAGAAGAACGTAGGTCTCTCTCTCTCTCTCTCTCTCTCTCTCTCTCTCTCTCTCTCCGACAGTGAACATTTTCGTTTTTTACCATTGTCCTTTTTCTCCGATTTTTGTTTTTTCATTTGCGTTTCCAGTTTTGTATTTTCATTTTTGGTATTTCTAAGTTCCGATTTTCATTTTTTGGAAAATCTCCATTTCGTATTTCCGATTTTCGTTTTTTTTTTCGTATTTTCCGGTTTTGGAAAACCGAATTCGTGATGTATTTTCATTTTTTCGTATTTCTCGATTTCAATTTTTTGGAAAATCGATTTCGTATTTCATATTTCTGATTTCGTATTTTCGATTTTGATATTTTGTATTTCTGATTTTCTTTTTTTGGTATTTCCGATTTTCGTTTTTTGGTATTTCCGATTTTTTATTTCGATTTTTGTGATGTATTTTCCTTTTTCGTTTTTGGTATTTCTCGATTTCGATTTTCATATTTCTCGATTTTTCTTTTTTGGTATTTCTCGATTTTGATTTCGTTTTTTGGTATTTCTTGATTTTTGTTTTTTGGTATTTCCGATATCGATTTTTTGGAAAATCGAATTCTTTTCCTTTTTCTTTTTTGGTATTTCTCTATTTCGACTTTTTCGTATTTCTCGATTTCGATTTCGTTTTTGGTATTTCTCAATTTTCGTTTTTTGTTATTTTTGATTTCGATTTTTTGGAAAATCGAATTCTTTTCGTTTTTCATTTTTGGTATTTCTCGATCTGGTATTTTTCATTTTTGGTATTTCGTTTTTGGTATTTCGTTTTTAATCGAATTCGTGATGTATTTTTTGAAGATAAAATCGAATAGTTTTATTTTCTTCTTCTCTCGGTATCTATCTGGAAACGCGTCGCAATTGCTATTTTTTATTTTTTATTATGGATTGAGAGTTGATTTTTGTGAGGCCCGTTCCCGCTCTACAACTCACGCCTTCTTGAATACAATACATCCATTACAGGACACGAGTAGGCTGAAATTGGAGTTGGGAAAAGAAGAGGAAGTTCACGAGAATAGAGATCTACAATGTAATCAATAGTGAAAGTAAGATGGTTAAGGTTATTCGATAAGTTTGATGTCAGATGTCACAAATAAGTTTGATGAAGAGACCAGAAAAGGAGAGTTTTCCCTTTCTTCTCCCGCCTTGCTGCCTTCCTTAACAAGCCCTCGAGCCTCCTTTGCGCCGCCTTCGTCATAGAAGCGTTCGGGGTCAACTCGGCAGGTTCGAACTAAGGCCAGGGAACCCGTGACCCCCCCCCTCCCCCCCATTGAGCGCCCACGCCCAAAATTCACTCAGGTTTTTCAGCCGTCCGGATCTTATAAAGCTTCATCCTCGCGGCTGGTCCAGCCCATGGCTGGAGTTCTGGCTCAAGGGAAGACTCTATCTCCACCCTGAAGGTTTTGAAAGAACCTATGGTTCTTTATTTATTACTTAACCAATGGTTATGAGGTTCGGCCTTCGCATAACCCTAAGGTCACTCCCCAGGGGGAGATCCGCAGCTTACTGATCATGGTGGTTTCGTAAGTGGCGACCGAAGTAGTCTCGGAGCTACCTACTTGGAAGGAAGTAGGCGCGCCACACGCTAAATGACAATGGGCCGCGCGCCCTTGGTTAAAGATGGGGAAGATTCTTCTCCCAAGGTCGAACCTCTCTTCCTTCTTGGCTTCCCTCTGCGGGAGCCAGCGCTTGGCGTATCACACTTTATTTTGCGACAGTCAAGGGAGGGCGGGAGAGAGAGAGAGAGAGAGAGAGAGAGAGAGAGAGGGAGGGAGGGAGGAAGGGCGGGAGAGAGGGAGGGTGGGATAGCAAGAGAGATGGAGGGAGGGTGGGAGAGAGAGGAGGGAGAGCGGGAGAGAGAGAAAGGTAGGGCGGGAGAGAGGGAGGGGGGAGGGCGGGAGGGAGAGAGAGAGGGAGGGAGGGAGGGAGGTAGGGAGAGACGAGAGGGAGAGAGAGGGAGCGAGAGAGAGAGAGGGAGGGAGGTAGGGAGAGACGAGAGGGAGAGAGAGGGAGGGAGGGAGAGGGAGAGACGAGAGGGGGAGAGAGGGAGGGAAGGAGGGAGGGCGGGAGAGAGAGAGTGAGAGAGGGAGGGCGGGAGAGAGAGAGGGAGGGAGAGGGGGAGAGAGAGAGAGGTAGGGAGGGAGGGCGGGAGAGAGAGAGGGTGGTAGGGAGGGAGGGCGGGGAGAGAGAGAGGGAGGGAGGGCGAGAGAGAGAGATAGGGAGGGAGAGCGGGAGGGAGAGAGGGGGGAGGGCGGGAGGGAGAGAGGGGGGAGGGCGGGAGGGAGAGAGGGGGGAGGGCGGGAGAGAGAGAGGGAGGGCGGGAGAGAGAGAGTCTGAAGAAGGATTGCTATTCAATCCTTCCATGAAGAAGGATTATCCTCTTTTCTCTCTAGCCTCTCTTTCTCTCTCTACATTGCTTGGCGTGCCTTCCCCTACTGTTTATATATCTTCATCAGTCGAGGAACTGGAGAATAGAGAGAGAAAGAGAGGATTTTTGGTTGAGGATGTGATCTTTTTTTTTCTAAAAGTGACATAATATTTCCTTTCCCGTTGTTCTCCTCCCCACTCTCGGGTTTCATGCTGATCACTGCAAGTTTGCAGCGGTACTGTTCCCTGCCATTTACAAGAAACTCCTATGTTGCACTCAGCTTCACTGCCCAGTCCATGGCTAGAGAGATAAAGGCCTGCATAGAATAGAGAGAGAAAGACTGTAAGGAAGGAGCGAGGACATGTCTTTTATTGATTTTCAGAAATAAACCCGGCAAAACCACATAAAACTCCATCCCCTCCGAGAGTCTGAACACAGGACAATCTCGCCATCAGATTCCTTTCTTTTTGTGCACGAGAATCTCCGCCGTCCATCCTCATGCCGCGACGACCGTGTCTTTGTCCGCCGCCGTGTCTGTTGTTCCGGCGGAATTCTGAGAAACCTCCGCCACATTTGCTGAATCTGCTGAATCTGTATTTTTGGTTCATTATCTTTGCTAAATTGAATCCGGGCTTCAAAATTTTCAAGGAATGAATGAGATTTTGGCACCTTTGTTCTATGTATTCAGAAATGATCCCGACGAGGATAATGCTGTGAGTAAAAATTTAGGTTCAGCAGATCCAGTTGACTTTCTGAGTCAAATTTTTTATTGCCATTACTCTTGAAAAGATTCATTTGCGTTTATTCACGTTATTAATTACGCACAGTTAGCAATTGATCAATGTCAACTGACTTTTTTCAAGATCAGTTAACAAATTATTTTCATGCCGGGTGCGAGATTTATGTTCGAGTTAGAGAGGCAGAGAGATACAGGATTGGTGTTTTCCTTGCAATTGCCACCTCAGCTCTCTCTCTCTCTCCCCGTCTCAGAAATATTTGGGTTCAATTTCCTTGCAAGGCGCCGGAAACACCGTCGCCACTTCTCATTCTTTTTGATGATTCATGATCATCATAATCACCGTCTAGGATAAGATTCTCCGTTTTCAGAGGTCTCTCCTAGCCGACCGATATTCGTGCTGTGGAAATGGGGCGGCCGTGCAGGCCGATGGGATAGTCGGAGGGCCGGCCGGTGGGGAGTCGGCAGCCTGAGAAGTGAGACAGGAGAGAAGCCCAAGTGACGGAGGCGGCGATGTAGTCTGGAGGTTGGCCTCCAAGCATGTAGCCGTTGATTCTGATGGAGAGTTGTTCGAGCGCCGTTAGTCGTTCGAGGGTGCCCAGGTCCACGCAGCTCTCCTCCCATCCTTTCTCCAACTGTAGGCTTACCAGCTTCCCGACTCCGCCGCATAACGGGGCTGAAGAGGAAGAAACCAGAAGTTGCATGGACTGTTGGGCATTCCAGTTTTTGCCCAAAAATTCAGATTCGAGAATTCCAGCGAGAGAGAGCGTTTTTCTTCGTCTAGAATTCATTGACTTCCTCGATAATCTTTTCATCTCCCGATCTGTTTCAGATTAGGTAGACACTAGTCTTAACATCCAAAAACATGATTATTAATGCAAATTACGACATAAAACATTCTATTTTTATGCATGTTATCATACTTTCAGTGCATTTCCATCATTTCATGCAATTTTAAGTTATAATCTCAAAATGCACTAATTTGGAGATAATTATGCATAATTAAGAATATATTTTAGAATAGATTATTCCCATCTAAATTTGAGATTATAATTAAGTTTTAATGATAAATAATAAGAGAAAATATTTATATATATTCATTGATTTTTCTAAGTTCTGTTTTTCAAGACGAAATGAGTGTATTTTTTAAATGATAATTTATTCTCCTGTTATTTAAATATTTTAACTTTTTATAATGATAGATAATTGAATTTCTATTCCAATAAAAAAACCAAGATTAATTTGGAGTTGCATTTTGAAATTTCTAAATTTCTTATTTTTAGGGATTTTTTTAGAATTTTTCTGAATATTTCTGAATTTTTAATGAATTTCTAAGAATTTTCTAGAATTAAAAATCAATTTTTCTAATTTAAAATCAAAATTTCAATTTAATATTAGCGCGTAGGTGACGTGGCACAATCTGCAGCGTCCGATCAATCATGATCAATGATCAAGAGCGGGATGTGACGTGGCAGCTGATAACATGCCTTTATAACTTGAATTCTTATCTTAATTAACTATTATTCATGCTTATTTTATGTGAATATGATGCATGTTATCATACTTTTTAGGGTTAATATCATAAAAAAGTGTGAACTTTATCAAATGTACCAGATATGAGTCCGAACTTTATTTTTGTCAGATATGAGTCCGAACTTTTCAAAGTGTCCAGATATGAGTCTCAAGTTTTCTTCGCATATAAAAGTCTGAACTTTTCAAAGTGTCCAGATATGAGTCTGAACTTTTTTTTTTCCACAAAAGAGTCCCGCTACTGACGTGGACAATGCGGAGAGTCCACGTGGGCAGCCGGCTAAGAGTGGAACGACGTGGCAGCCACGTCGTTCCATCCTCGTCCGCAGCCATGGGAGAGAGAGAGAGAGAGGATAAGTTAGGATTTGAAGGGGAAAAGAGAGAAGGAAAGGAGAGTAGGAAAGCGGATCTGGGTGGAGCTTCTCTCGCCGTTAAAGGTTCTGCTTCACAATTCCCTACGGGGTTCTGGTGCTCGCCGGCGGGATCGTCGGATTCGCCCTTAAAGGTAGCAAAGCTTCTCTCGCTAGTGGGGGAGGCACTGGCCTTCTGCTCGTCCTCGCCGGAGTCCTCAGCCTCATAGCTTTCGAGAAGCGTCGCAATTCCTACGTGGCACTAGGTCTCGAAACTGGTAATATCCAAGTTCTCTTGGTTTTGGAGTAATTTTATGAAGAAATTTTATTCATATTTTTTGATAAAGTGAGGAAAAAGTTTTGTTTTTAAATTTTCATCGCATAAATATCAGAAATGCATTTCTGATGTGGCGCTCGTTCTCGAGACTGGTAATCGCTGCCTAATTTTGGTCTGAGTGATTTAATAAAGATTTTTTTTTCTTATTTTTTGATATAGCAAGGAAGAAACTTATTTTATGAGACGCTGAAAGACACCTTCAATATTGCACTCGGTCTTCGAGTAACAGAGGAAAATATTATTTTTTACAGCATATATCAGAAAATGGGGAAAGGAAGAACGGTTTGTTTTTTAGTGTGTTTGCGAATGCACACAAACAAGGATATTTAACATAAACGACAAATTATTCATTCCTGTGTGTTATTCGCGAACAAGTCCTTGATAAAGAATGAGCAGTATTTTTGGATTCTCCCTTTAGAGATAGGAAAAATGACCAGTTCGTCCAGGAATATGCGAACGGATACACACACCAACAGGAAAATGTACTTTAAAAAAAACCAACGGGAAAATCCAACATGAACACGAATACAAACAATTTTATCCAACTCCATTCAATGACGAACAGGTAGGTTCATGTCTGAGAACCTGTTCACCCTATCAAAATAGCGCTTTTGATGTGACTCTCAGTTTCGAGACTTGCAACTGCCAAATTATTAGATTTTCAAAGTATTTTAATAAATATATTGGTTTATTTTTATTTTTTGATAGGGTATGGGAAAACAATCTTATTTTTTGATTTGTTGTATTACAAGTATCATAATAGCATTTACTATGCCTAGATCATCATTCTAATGATACTCGATTATGGCTTTTGTATGGTTACTGATCTCCACGTGATTCCCAGTTTTTTCCCCGTCAAAATCTTACTCATTTCATTTACTATATATAATTGCATCGTTTTTAGGTAGTATATTTGTTTTTAACTATTGCAATATCATTGCTATACTGCTCGTACCATCTGGTTGTGTCAAGGCCTTGTAATTCTCTCAAAATATATCAAATGATGGTATTCAATTCAGAGAAACTGTCCAGTTCCCAGAGAGGTTGAATTCTGATGAAAATATCGAGGGAGGAATTAGGGGAATATGAACGTTACACTCCACTGAAGATGGGACGAGCCTGTGATTGGAATTGGCAGGAGTGAGTATTGGAGAGAATTGGAATTAAGGAATGTCAATTACTTTCTGGCCTGCCTCTTCAACTCTCCGACCAATCTTTTATAGGTTTTGAATGGTTAAGGTCCATTCATGGGCCCTGCTGTTCATTTCCTCTTTCACTGTGGGCATGCTTCACTGAGGATCATATCATTTCGCTAAGGATCATGCTGTAGATCACTCATATGTAAGAGGAACTTCTGGATCCTAAAATTCATCTCCGGTTTAGATGAAAAATTTAGGGATACCATGTCAGAAAAAGCTCAGAGTTTGAGCAATCTCACGATTTTTGTTGTAATTGTTCTCGTTTGATTGATGAGAACTTTCTGTTATCTTTTGATAATTACTTAAAGGGATCAGTGAAATAATGATTATTAATCTCAAACACGAGTATTATTTATATTCTTTTATTGTATTGATTTCATCATTTCACGACCTATCTTGTCTTAAAAAGTATCCATTATGTTTTTTTTATTAAGTTTTATATTGATTAATCCTCCCATGGAATAGCATGCGCTGCATCGCTGACATACATCATGGGTGAGAGATACATCCAGTCTTAGAAGATAATGCCAGCTGGAGTAGTCGCTGCTCTCAGGTATGATATTCTCCATTACTTTACATGTGAGAATATCGAAGAAAAATGAATATTTTGTGTTCAAGGAAAAGAGGAATCTTTACTACATATCTGAATTGAATGATCTTCTTGCAGCGGTATCATGACTCTGTTCTATCTCTTCAAGATTTCATCTGGGGGGAATCACATGCCATCCAAGGCAGAGTAAATAATCCTGGTCAGACATTTAATGAATTCTGCATTTTTATTTCTTCGCATTGTGGAACAGGCTGATGTAGATAGGAATATGTTGCTACTTTTGTCATATGCGTGCTTTTAACCTTGATTTTTATCACATCTTTGGCATCATTGCTGATTTATGCAACCTTGCTATAGAAATTAATGGGTGGATGATGCTTTAATGCACTGGTTATGAAATCGCCATGAAGAGGAGCATTAATGCATGGGTTTATACTGAGATTTTTGCTATACCCTATCAAAGGTCCATTTGATCTGTGGTATCAGGTAAGCGCAACAAACGATCCTTCCACTTGATTTTAAGCATTCAGATTTATCTCGCTCCCTATGATGTAATAACCATGATTAACAAAAAAAAGGTAGTCTTAGAAATTTATGAATGATTTTCTATCATACTAAAAATAAGGGTCATTGCAGGAAAGTAAGAGTTCTGTCCTTTCTATTGGATCCATCATTTTTTAATTCTCAAATTCAAATTCAGGATTTGAAGGAAGATAAATCATTTTGAACTTTTAAAAATAAGTTTGAACTTTTGAACAATATCTGCAGCTACATGCTTTACCATGTAAATCATGCTTAAAAAATATTTGGTTCATTTGGTTCTTTCACCGTTGTTGCGATCCCTGCACGAACGATTAAAAAATATTCATTCCTTTACATTGAATACAATTCAGAAGTTACAAGTAATTAAAGTCATACATGGCCAGATTATATCCTTCTTCAAGAGCATGTCTTCCGATTATGGCCAACTTGATGGCAAAGAGTACACTTCACCCGCATACCTTTCTTAGATAACCTTGGGCCCGTAACTTGCATCTCACTGATATCAACTCTTCTATTCGGCCTGGGCCTTCCTGGTTGTCTCTTCATGACGGGAGGAAACACATAGATCCCTCCAGTTGCAGTCCACAGGTTTCGGCTGTTCATAGGTGGGATGCCTTTACTGTAAGCTAGGAGGTCCAACTCCTTCTTGTACCAGTCAGCGACAAAAGTGTCAGGGTCTTGCCTGACCCAGTGGATGCAAGCAATCGCATGTGAACAAGGGATGCCCCTTATATTCCAATATCTGTAGCTACATGCTTTACCATGTAAGTCAACGATGAATCTCTCGTTCGGCCTCTCGAAACTTCGAATCTATAGTTGCCTGAGTGTTTAACACTGCATTTTCGAGATTGGAGTTTGTTATCTTCGAGCACCTTTCTAATGCGAGGGCATACCTCGTCAGTTGTATTGGAAAATAACCCTTTTTTTCAACAAATCTCTGCATTACGACAACTCTGATATCTTCTAACATGTCTATAATTCATTTTGACCTAGCTTGCAAGATGTAATTATTGAAGCATTCGCATATATTGTTCTCCACCACCTCACAATTTGGCCACTCATTGATGTACGCTCTGCAAAACTTCATCACACCAATACTTTGAAAGTCTTGCACGGCTTGTGGTATTGATAAGCTCATCTGTATCATGACCCTTTGGAAATCATGGTGAGTGGTGCACTTCACAGCTTTCCAAAACAACTTCTTCAATAATTGGCTGGAATGTCCTTTTTTCTTCCAGTTTGCATAGATATGCCTTGCACAATTCCGGTGCTCCCCATGCGTGTACAGATTTGCACACTGCGTTCGCTAATCCCTTTTGTTGATCGCTTATAATTGTCCAACCGAGACCATCGGAAATGCCTAGATCTTGCATGAGCAGTTCGATAAACCAAGTCCAGGAGGCCTGATTTTCCCCTTCAATCACTGCCCAAGCAATGGGATACATCTGGTTGTTGCTGTCCTTCCCCACAGCGCTCAACAATTGCCCCTTCATTTCAGTTTTTAGAAAGCAACCATCCAAACCAATGACGTCTCTGCAGCCTTCGAGAAAAGCTCTAGCCACTGATTCGAAGCATATATACAACCTCTTGAACCTAATCGAGTTGTCCGGACTGTCTCTATCTAGCACCAACTCGACGGTACTATTCCGGTTGACTTTCTTTAACTCTGCAACATAAGCTGGCAGCAAGTGATAGTGGTCATTCAAAGTTCCTTGAATCTTGTCGCGCGCCCCAGACCTAGCTCTATAACATGTTTTCCGTGAAACGATGATCCCAATATGTTCATGAATCTCTCGCATCATATTGACGACCTTCCAATTCAAATCCATGCTAAATTTATCAAAGAAGTGATTCGCAATCCAATTGAAGTCCGCGTGTCTGTTTCTTGCGGCCCTACTACACTGATGATTATCATTCAGTGTTTTCACAACAAAGTGCTCCCTCATACAATCAAAACTTGCGTATATCCGCCATGGGCAATTTTCCTCGCACACAGCTGCAATTTTTGGTCCACCTGACTTTAGAAGTCGCGGGTTGAACCCATTCCAGACTGCATGATTCTTGACTGTCGTTGTAAACTTGGAGGGTGATTCGAACTTCATGCCTACTTCAAAACTAATATTGTCGATGGGGCAACTAGGATCATACATTGCGCCCCTCTGTCGACGCCATGTACATTCACCCTCATCTCCACTGTCGTCAGGTGTCAGTACCTCATCATCCGAATTTCCGATACTCACCGTTATACCCATTAAGAGCTAACTCGTAGCTGAACATCTTCTCGTTTATTTTCTCCGATCGGCAAGAAATTCATCGTCCCTCCCCGACTTGAATATCCATCTCAATCACTTGTGTAAACATCACTTTGTTGGCTTTCTTCGCCCCTCATCGCGACTGCTTGGACTATACCCCGGATCGTCGTCACTATCGTACTCAGCACCAAACATGCTGACCTCGCCCGTTGTCGACTCCGTTGTGCCCCATCCCCAAGCCACCCTCGTGGCCCATCCCGAAGTGCCAGCCGCTACCGTTGAGTCTATCATCCCCCATCCCCACGCCGTCGTAGTCGCCCATCCCGAAGCTCCTGCAGTCCTCGCCGCCGTTGATTCCCCTGTCGCCCACGCCGACGCTGCCTCCATTGCTGGCCATCCCGAAGTCCCCTACAGCCACCATCGCTCGCCGACTCCGCTGTCCTCGCCCTCCCATCGCCGAGGCCGCCGCTCCGCCGCCCATCCCCGAAGTGTTGGCTGTCGCTGACTCCGCTGCCCCCCATCTCACGCTCGCTGCTCGGCCATCCTCGATGCGCCTGGGCCGCCCTACATTCTTCCATCGCCTACCTCGACGCGCCGCCATAGCCGGCCATCCCGACGCGCCGACCATGCCTCATCGACGCGATTCCCCGCTGCCGCCCACCCCGACGCCCCCTACCGCCATCGTCCCAATCCAAGGCCTCCACAAATGGGGGACTCACTTCCTTGGTATTCCCTCTCCTTCCTCTCCTTCCTCGGCTCCCTCCTCTCCTTCCTCTCCTTCCTCGGCTCCCTCCTCTCCTTCCTCGGCATTCCCTCCTTCCCGCGGCTCCCTCCTCCCTCCCCGGATCGAACTTATCTTCGGCTTCCCCTTCTTCCTCCACGTTTCCTCCTTGCGCGGCTCCCTCCCTCCCTCCGGCTTCCCCTTCTTCCAGATGTCCTACATCAGAATACTAGTTAATGTATTCCTATTTCTACATAGTCACAACTATATTAATCTATAGTTCAGACTTTAGATATGAGAAAAGAAAAGTTGAGAATCATATTTGGACACTTTGAAAAGTTGGTACTCATATCTGACAAAAAAAAGTTCGGACTCATATCTGGTACATTTGATAAAGTTCAGACTTTTTTATGATATTAACCCAGAAGAATATAAAAGGTAACTCTCGATGCCACAAAGCGAGCAAAGAGAGAAATCTAGAGAATATGTACGGGACGAACATGAAAGTCAACGATCAATGCCATAAACGGAGAAGAGAGTTATGGCGATCCAGATGAGAGAATCAACGTGGGAAGAGTGCCTGAGTCAATACGCAGTGTCATAAGGGGAGGAGAGAGAGGAAGAAAAAGGGAGATGGAACTAGATGTCAGAACCAACCAGGAAAGGAAACAAAAAGTCAACGTTCCTGCTATCCTCTCGCCGCCCTCCACCCAGATCCGCCGCCGCTCTCCTTTCCTACTCTCCTTTCCTTCTCCCTTTTCCCCTTCAAATCCTAACTTATCCTCTCTCTCTCTCTCCCGTGGCTGCTGACGAGGATGGAATGACGTGGCTGCCACATCGTTCCACTCTTAGCCGGCTGCCCACGTGGACTCTCCGCATTGTCCAAAGATTTATTCTAAAAATTAGGAACTAATTTGTGCATCATCAGGTAGTGATCGAAGATCATCACATCGGTCCATCAATAATATTAGGGAACGGCAATCATTGTTCAGATTGCCATGATCAGCATGGATCATCATGACCAAATGAGACAATCTGATAAACAATCACATAGAGTAAGCTTCCATCGATCAGCGATCAATGCTCAGTGATGATGGAGGGAATGATCGAATCAGGGATCACTATCTTGGTAACAATGATCTGATTGTCGATCAAATTGGTTTATAGGGGGTAATTGAGGCTCTAGTAAGCAGTGATCATTGATCTGATTGATTATTTTCCACCGATCAACAATCAGATGATTGGTCAGATCAACGGACTTTGATCACTACAAAGATCCACCTGTGTCAATGGTAGACCACCATCAATCAGATCAAGATCATCATTGGTTGATCAATCGAATCCATCAGCCAATGTTTCATCATGATCAAGACAATTTGAGCATGAAAAGCATCATCCACCCATTAATTTCTATAGCAAGGTTGCATAAATCAGCAATGATGCCACGGAGCACTTACTTGACGCCACGTGGCAACGCGAGGAGCGTCGGATCATCATCAAAAAGCGAGGCCGCTTGATCGCGATCTAACCGTCCATTCTCCTGACGCTTCATCGAACGACGGCGTGATCGAGCCGCGATCGACGAAATTCTGGGCGCGAGATCGTGGGGATTCGTCTCCCATCGATCGGCAGGCGATCGACGAAGCACGAGCGTCACGATTAACCCCCGATCGCGACCCGATCATGGCGCGATCGTGGCGAAAATCACAGCGGAAATCGGGGTTTCTTTCAAACTAATTTGAAGCTAAATCCAAGCGGATTTTTTGCAGAATTGAAGCGACGACGCTGCGTCCAAGGAATCGTTCCCACGACGCCATCAAACGACGCCCACGACCACTTCAATTGGCCACGATCTTCGGGCCGATTTCCTTCTTTAAAATCATATATTTCCCTCTTTTTTTCTTCAACCTTTGATCGACTCGTGAAGAAATTAAGCGTGTTTCGAGGAAGATCTCTAGTTCATCGTGTTCCCCCCCGCGTTTAGACTTGATTGCAAAGCAATTGGAGCGGGATTGATCACAAATTTCTCCATGATTTCATCGAATTTTCCCCTTGAATTCCGAACGTCCACGAGGAAGAATCCGAGCAAATTCGCTTCAATCCACGAGAATTGGAACCCCATCCTTGCAGCAGTCGAGTTAGTAGTGAGATTCGATCAATTATCAGGAGGTAATTTGAGTTTTTATTAGATTTAGAAGTTTAATTTTGAAAATTAGTTCCTAGTCTTCTTCATTTTCCCCAATTTTAGGTCCGAAAAGTCGCTGATCTTGAAAATAGGATATCTCTTTGATTATAAATCGAAATCATTTGATTTTAGTTTTATTGGATTTCTCTTTTCATCAGCTTTCCTTGGATAGCAAATTCATCAAATTCTGACTTCATTTGACCCTCCAATTTGACGTTTGACCAAGGGCTGTTCATCTTTCATCAGAAGTCAAATGTTGAATTTCGAGGTCAATTACTTTTGATTTACAAACCTAAATTTCATAATTTTGTTCTTATTGGATTCCTCTGGTTCTTAGCTTTCCATTGACATAGAAATTTCAAGATTTGGATTTCATTTGGGCATTCAATTTGAAGATTTCCTCTGAGGTGTTAATTTCGGGGATTTTCTGATCATTGATTTTCAATAATTCATAATAAATCCATTTCTTATCCAAAAATTACGAAATATATATCAATAAATTCCATTTTTCTCTCTAGTTTCTAACTATCTACTTTTCGTAATCTTCTGGGTATATTTGATTATCTGATTTTGCAGAACACCTACTGTTGGTCAAAGTCAACTCTTTGACTTTGACTTTTGAGTTTTCTCTGTCAAAGCCGAGATTTAAATTCTTAAAACTACTTATTTACCTTATTTATATCATTTCCATATCTTATATCTTATTTTCTCTTATTTAAAACTCCTTTTAAACCTAAGTTTTACCAAGTCAACTCTGCGATTAAAGTCAACCCTGCTCTTTGTGGATCGACCCGATACTTACCCAATACTTGATTATTATATCTTGTGTTTGTGAGTTCGGTTTTATAAATTTTTGTTTACCATCGTCTTTGTGTTTTAACGACGCACGAAAACGACACGTCAGTAGCCTGTAAAGCATCTAATCGTGCGAACAATCTAAGCCGTTGATCGTCACTTAAAGAGGGGGGTTACGTCGCACACTATTACTTGTCGGCGAATCATTTTAAAAATGATATAATCTAAGCTGTCCATCAATCGAGTTATAATGGATGAGATTAAACCGAAGAGAAACGCATCTAAGCATCCGATCGCAATCAAACGGCGGACATTACATGCATTTTTATAACGCACACGACGTGGCGAAATCTCGGCGGTCCATCTAATATCCAATGGACAGGAATTAACCATAATGATTCACACTCATGCGTTTAATCTGGACCATTGATCGAAGATTCAACGCTCCTTCTGAGGGTTACGCCCAAATCAGCTCTAAATTGAGATGTTCCTCGGCATTTTCATATTTTCTTGGATGATTTCGCTCAATTGATCTATCTCAACACCTCCATCCTTAAATCTCTTGGTTCTAATCACTTCTACACTCATTTCCGCATCCATATAGTGTGTGAAAGTGAGATTTTGTCGATCGATTACGGAGAATTCGCCTCTTGAACACTGAAGATCGTTTTCGAAATCGCAGAATGAAAAGCCTTGAATCTGGCGATTAATTGGATCATTTCGATCCCTATCTCGTGTTAGATTATGTGCTTTCCTCCTAATCTTTTGTCATGTATCATCAATTTATAATTTAGGATCATTAATTTAGTTAATTTAGTCTTTTAATTTTGGATTTCTCTTGATTCGTGATACTCTATTTTCATAAATTTCACTCTCATTTGCTCATCGATTTCTCCGCAAATACTGATCCAAATCAAGTGATTTTTGATTCCGTGGATTTGTCTTTGAATTATCTTACCAAAACTATCAATTTCCCTAATTTCTCACCTCAATTCATTGTCTGATTTGATCAAAGTTCAATAGATCTCTCAAAAATCCCTTATTTCTCTGTGGATTAGACCCTTATTTACCATTATACCACTCAAGTCAAATTAATTTCATTAAATTGCTAAGTTTGGTTTTATTTTTGACACAAATCGGTGTGCAATTAACAACCGTATCATTTCGTTCCATCAGCTACCAAAAGGAAAGGGAGAGGCTTAGGCCCAATGATGGAGGACCGGCGTTCAACACCGGTCTCGATCCGTGCTACAAGAGTGAATCTCGGGCAGGGGGTGGATCTAGGATGATCTAGGATGATGTAGTGACCTACTGATGCCGACAAGCATAATACAGTCTCGGGCGTCGCCGAGTAGAGTCAATCTGGGTGACCTTCCAATCCACGTCTTCGCGGACGTTGGGCCATGAGTCGTCGAGAAGATCTCGACAATCAACCTGGCGGGTTGAACCACGGTCTCAATCCTAGAAATACATCCGATCTCTCGGCCTATCTAAATCCCGATGGCGGCGGAAACGGTGCGGGAAATACTGAAAGAAATATAGACTTCAACGTAAAATAAAGAGGGGATGTATGCCTAACCTGCAGGGCACGACCTCGGTCGGTCGTGTCGTGGGAGGCCGTTCGTACGCAGCACGGTCGAACGGCGGGGAGGAACTGAGTAGGCGATGTAGTAGCGGCGTGAGAGCAGCGACCAGTGGAGTGAGGGCACAGGGGAGGCAGTCGATCGGCGCAGTACGGGCTGATGTGGCAAGGCGTTGTTAATTCCAGCACAATGGCGGCGGGATGGTCTCGTGGTGCAGTAGGTGATGTCGTGACAGGCAGGTGAAAGTCATGCCCACGAGATAGAAGCTTCTTCCCTGCCGGCAGTCTGCTCCAATGAATCAGCGTCGAGAGGGAGGAAATACACGGGAAGATGCTGCGGAAATTGCAGGGTATTCGTGGAATGCTGCGCCCGGATGACAGGGAATTTGAGGTTGGGTCTCGGGATGAAATCGGCAGAAGGTCAACCGAGGTTCTGCGGTAGCCACCGAGCACGTCACCCGAGCGTCGGTGAGAGGGTATTTGGTGATTAAATGGGAATAGGAAATCGGTGGCGTGGAGGGAGTAGATGAGGGGTACCAGGTGGAGAAGGGTGGGGTTCGCGGGTGGATCGTGGGGTAAGTTGTCCTGCGAAATTCGTGGAAAGAGAGAGAACTTCGCGGGAGCTCGGTTAAGAAGCGGTCGTCGGGATTCGAGGAGAGGGGCAGAGGCGGAATCACTCCCGGGGTAGGCGGTCCGAGGTCAGTGGCCGGGAAGGAGGGTGGAGGGGAGAACAGAATGATTTTTTGGGGTTTGTTTAGGGGGGATGGCGTTGCATCGGAGGGTAAAAATTCATGGTTGGCAGGAAACGGGGTTGGAAGATTGTCGTTGACGGGATTGGAGGTAGGGAAGACGGATCGTCCGGGGGAATCCGGACAACGGGAGATTGCCGGATTTCGGAGGGGGAGAGAATGAAATGGGATCTAGATATTGGGAGGGCGTTGTAATTGGAGGGAGAAGTCGATGTCACGGTTCGCGATTCTGAGACAGGATCATGACAAGTGCGGACCTAGAATTCCGCAGAGAGGGTAGAGGTGGGCGCACTCCAAGGTTCGAGGTGATGAATCGGAGGTCTGCGGGAATGTGGGATTTGGGAATGAGGACAGAGGTTGTTGCGGGGAGGAAGAGGGAATGGACAATCGGTGCGGGGCAGGAACTCGAGAGGGGGGGGGGTTTACGGGAAGGAGGGTGGATCGTGAGGGCAGAGTGGAGATGGGAGTAGAGTGATGGAGGTGGAGGAGGAGTGGGGGTTGTGGTGGCACAGCAAACCTGAGCGGCCGCGGCGGCAGCGGTGGCGGCTTGGACGGTAAACCACCGGGATAATGCATGATGGAAGCAAGAAGAGGCGGCGGGCGCGGCGGCGGCACAGCGGTGTGCGGCGGCGGCAGTGGCGGCGGAGGCGGCGATTGGTCTTCTTCTCTGATCTTCCTTGAGCAGCCACTTGAGAGGGATTTCACTCCTATCTTTCTTCAAATGACGGCTAGGGTTTGTGGGGGGGTCCCTTCCCCTCTTATAGAGCCCATAATGGGCCGAGAGGGGAAAGGGCCTACTTGAGGCCCACAACCCACACCTAACATGTTCATAGAAAGAAATAAGGTTTACAAAGAAAGATGGGATTCACGAATCGGATCTTGAAAAGGGAAGAACCCACCTGGAAGCCTAAAAGAGAGGGAAGAAGAAATGCAAAGGCCCGCTTAAACACGTGCGGGCTAATAAAGTTCATAATAAAAGAAAAGATAAAAAAGATAACTCCACGCGTGCGCGAGCCCGGTGAGATGTGTCGTGGCGAGATGAAGTCCTCACTTGGTGTAGTGAAACTCGGCATCCTTCATCTTCGCCTGTCGGGGGGGCTGGACGCGCCTGGGTGTCGGCTCCTCCGGCGGTGTAGTGTCATGCCTTGGTGGCGACGGGGGTCGTACGCCACCACCCAAGCTTGTCAGTTTTGGGTGTTTGATAACATGCAATTTCATGCATTAATATCATGCATTTAGTGCATCTTTTCTTTAAAATATAAACATAAATGCATGTTATCAGGAGTTAAATTGATTAAATTGATAGTTTCTATGTTTTAAAGGATATTCTTGATTTTTCATAAATTAGTAGCATTTTATGAGCATTTAATGATATGGATTTATCAAGAATATAGTTTTCTTTTATTATTAAATGAAATTCCTATTTAAAATGCATTTATGAAGTGTATTTATAAAAAATACATTTAAAATACATTTATCAAGAACATTTACAAATTCTCTCTCTATTAATCTTCCTCTCTCTCTCTCTCTTAATCTCTCTTAATCTCTCTTAATCTCTCTTTCCTTCTCTCTCTCCCGTTTTTTCTCTCTCTCTCTCTCCTCTTTCTTTCTTTTTCTCTTCTCTCTTCTTTCCTCTCTCTCTCCCCTTCTTCCGCGCTCTTCTCTTTCTCACCTTTCCCTTTTCTCTCTCTTCCCGTCGTTCTCGCTAGCGACAGAAAAGCCTCCCTCTGTCCCTCCTGATTTCTCTTTCTCTCACTATTTCTTCTCCCTCTACTCCTTCTCTCTCTATTTCTCTCTCCCTTTCTCTTTCGTTCGCGTGAGCATGATCCCTCTCGCGACGGAATTTTCCGTCGCGAGAAGGAGTTCTCCTCCCTCCATTTTCTTCTTTCTTTCCTCTCTTCCCTCTTTCCCTCTCTCTCCCGTTTTTCATTGCTTCTCCCTCGCTCTCTCTCTCGCGACGGAATTTCCGTCGCGAGGAGAGGCGAGAGGAAAAGAAATTCCTCACCTCTCTCTCTTTTTCTTTCTCTTCCTTCTCCTTCTCCTCTTTCTCTCTCCAGCGAACTTCTCCCTCATCCTCCTTTTCCCAGTCTCTCTCTTCCTCCATTTCTCCTCATCCCCTCGCTCTCTCACTCGCGACGGAAATTCCGTCGCGAGGAGAGGCGGGATGAAATTCCTCCCCTCTCTCTCTCCGCACTCTCTCCTTCTCTTTTCTCTTACTCCTCCTCCCTTCCTCCGGATTTCTCTTCATTTCCTCTCTCTTCCCCTCGCTCTCTCTCTCGCGATGAAAATTCCGTCGTGAGGAGAGGCGGGATGAAAAGCCTCCCTCTCTCCTCCTCTTTTCTCTCTTTCCTTCTCTCTCCTCACGATGGAAATTGCTTCCGTCGCGAGAGAGCCGGGAGGAGGAAAGTTTTCCTCTCTCCCCTCTCTCTCTCCTTCTCTGGCTTTCTCTCCCCTCTTCTTCTTTTTTCTTCGCTTTCTATCTTCCTCCGCGAATGTCTCTCTCTCGCGACGGAAATGATTTCCGTTGCGAGAGGATTTCTCCTCTCTCTCCCTCTCCTTCCTTCTTTCTCTCTCTTTATCTCTCTCTCTCTCGATCGCTCTTCCCTCTCGCTCCCTTCCTCTCTCTCCCGCGAACTCTCTCTCTCGCATTCTCTTCTTTGTCTTCGTCTCCTCTTCCCTTTCGCTCCCTTCTTCTCTCTCCCTCGATCTCTCTCTCTATATATCTTCTCACTCTCTCATGACGGAAACAATTTCTGTCACGAGAGGAGTTCTCTCTCTCTCGCTCGCCGTTTCACCGCACTTTTTTTGGCCATCGAGAGAGAAGATAGAGAGAGAGAAGAGACTAGAGGAAAGAGAGGAGATGAGAGAGGAGAGAGGAGAGATAATGATTTTTTTTTGCAGGTTTGACCGCAGCGTTTGTTACGGGAGCAGGTTGACCGGCGCGATCTGAGGAGAGAGAAGGGCAGATCAACGGCCCTAAATGTTCCAAGTTAAAATCACGATATTCGACGATCCTGATGGAGTTAGGGGCTGAAATTTCGTGGGCATGATCGTCCTTTCATGCTCCACGAATATGCTGGGGCTGATTTAAGTTTTGAGACGAAAAAGTTAGGGTTGTGAATGTTTTTGTTGTATGCTTCTAACATTGGCTAGCCAGAAGGAAAGAAAGCAACGATGGATCATTCATCATGTGTTGAACTTCATTCTCAGTGAGTTTCTTCCCTCTTCTATTCATTCTTCGTGTTGGATGCAAGACGCCGAGTCCGGGCGAAATATACGGCTCTCGAAGGTATGTTTTGATTAGGGAGCATCACTAGATCGTATTTTCATCACAAACCTTTAGATTAGGATCATTTTCTATCCATTTCTTCTGATTTCATCATCTGTTCATTCATATTTCCACATTTACAAACCCTAAAAACGACATTTCCACCATCAATCAAGGGTTTCCAATCTTTGAAAGGAGTTTGGAAGCATTTGATCGGTTCATTTCATCTCCACGCACATTTTCTTCCTTTCATCGTCCATTTCCGCTTTCTAAATATAAAAATACCAAAAAAATAGCTTCTGATTTCAATCTCTTAACCTTCCTCCCTGTGGATTCGACCTCGACTTGCCACTGTTCTAATTTAAAAATCATATTTGAAGAGTTGAGTTATAAATTTTGTTTGATACGTAAAAGTGCGCATTCAACGACCGCGTTTTTACGCTTATCAGTGTTCAAGTTTGTTGTGAAGGCAGATCAAAGGAGGATCGAGATCATAATGAGTTTAGCATCACCTGGTGATAACATGCGTATTTGATCTGAAAATTCATGATTTCTCACTACTTTTAAAGCATAAATCATCACATCATAGTTCATGTTATCATGTTTTTATAACATTCTTTGCATATATCATGAGATTTCACATAAATACTCATTTGTATTAAATTGAGGTTAATCTGATGCATATTTGATGTTTGACCTTTCACAAGGTCAAACTATTATAAGCTAACCATATTTTGTTGAGTTTCTTATGTGTAGATTCTAAAATTAGCAAAGAAGGAAGATTGAGAAGGAAGAAATGGAGACCCAAATGCCTATTATGAGGCTAAACCTTCTTATATTTTTGGATTGCTGTTGATTTAAGAAGAAAGAGGGCTCAACAAGGAAGACAATGAAAAAAATTTCACCCCAATCTGCTTTATATATTGGGAGATATTGCATTTTGAAATCAGGGGTATTTCTGTAATTACTGGAAACTTCTCTTACGGGATTTTGAGTTTTTTTAAGTGCAGGAGGGGCAGTTTCATCTTTTGCACGACTTTTTAACCTACAGAAGCTATAAAACACAGATTGGGGAAAGAAGAACTCACGATTCTTCTTTAGGTTCCTCCTAGCAGAGGCTAGCCGGAGGAAAGCGAGCGCCGATTGGGGAACGTCCGCGATTCAAGCTGAAGTTCTTGTGAGTTTCTTCGTTCTCCTTCTTGTTCTTCGTGTCAGAAGCAACACGCCTAGCTCGGGCGAAATATACGGGCTCTTGGATGAGCAACTGAAGCCGAAGCATCACATTGTATTGGTTTGATTGCGTTAATTAGGTTAGAAAAATTTTCTTCTTCAACTGGACCGTGAATCTTTGTTTTGGAAAATCAAAATTATGATGTTTTTTTTAGTTTCTTGAAATTTCTGTTTTCAGCAATTTAGAACTTCAACGATCTTGATCCTTTCTCATAAAATTCTGTATCAATCCTTCTTCTACAGCCAATCTATCTCCTTCTCTAAAGATAAAAAATAAGAATCAAGCTTCCAATCAGATTTTGACCTTTCTACATATTTCAAAAATCGAGATTGTGAATTCTTGTTTTTTCAAATCTTGAAAACCTATTTCTACAGATTTCAAATCTTGAATGATCTTGATCCTTTATCATCATTTTCTGTTGCAATCTTTCTTTTTAATTCAATCTAAATCTCTCTCAGAAAATCAGAAAATAGAATCAAGTCAAATCGAGCCTATTGTCCTTGTTCTCCGTGGATTCGACCTCGAATTATTTCTATACTAGTCTTAATCGTAAATAGGAGATTCGTGAGTATTCTTTGATATGCAAGCTCATGTTTAAACGATCGTGAGGTTTGTGGTTTATCACCTGGCCTAGGACTATCATAAAAAATGGGGCTTGCTAGAGGATTTGGATATGATTTTATGTTGTAATCCCCTCCATGGATAGTGTAAACCATATTTCTCTTTTTATACTTTAGATTTCTTTTCTTTTCTTCAAACAATCTCTCATTAATAATGATTACTTGATTTCTCAATCTCTCATCATTCTTCCATCATCTTCCATTTAATCATTCTCTTCTCTCCATTCTGTCATTCCATTTGCAATAATTTTCTAATTATTTTTCATAGAATAAAATATATATATATATATATATATATATATATATATATATATATATATATATATATATATATATATATATATATCTATTTCTAATTTCATTCATACCATATTTTATTTCTTAGTCCTTCTATATTTCTCCAAAAATCCATTCTACTATTGGTTTTCCCTATATTAGTAACTCTACTTCCTCGAAGTACAAATCTCATTACCTAAACCCTTACTTTACCATTATACAAAGTAGGCAATTATAAATATTTTATTTCATGAAATCTATTTAAACAACAATTAAAATACCCCGAAATTGAGTTTATCACCTATGAAGGTGATAAAGGTGAAATTAAGTGTAGTTTTGAGTTTTTATTTATCAAGAAGTTTACCTTCTTGATTGTCATTCCACTTGCTATTTCTTATAGTCGAGTGGGTCACCATTACTCTAGCTTTTGCATGAGGGATTGGGGAGCACACCTACGGGCTTGTCTCAAACATTCTCTAGGATGTGGACTTATATAAATCTACATACAATATCAATTAAATTCACATCCTTAAGTGGTAGCCTATTCTGAATCAACCTGTAAAGGTGATAAATGTGAAAAAAGTATATTTTTGAATATATTAAGAAACAAACTATCTCTTGTTCTAATTTTGTGCAAAGCACCAGTTCATGTAAGATAATGTATATTTAGCCTCCTCATCAAGAACTAGATATTCTCGTGAGTACTCATGTGCCTTTGTGCCACAAAAATCAAGTTGCTTTCTCGTTACGCATAGTTCAACATTTGATGATCATAAAAGCATATCGAAGTGGATTACCACTATATAGATGACAAGTTCTTGAATGTCCTTATTGTTACTCCCATTACATATAATTTAAGTGACTTATAAGTATCTTTGTCTGAGAGATTGAGTTGTCCATACTATGCTGCTCTATTTTGCAAGTAGGGCAGGTCAATATATCTAGCATAAGGGGCCACAATGGCCTATTTGAACCAAATGGCATCACTATGATTTCTCTCATTATGTGTTGTATAAGAACTCTACCTCATTATATGAGGGGTATAGGCCCTGTTGTGTTTCATGGAGCTCTACCCTCTCTCAAGTTTCCAAATGCAAATATTATAAAATAGGATTTAGAAAATGAGGTAATGTGCATCATTTCTATTCAATTACCTCTACCAAGGGAAAATTTATTCACCAAAGGACTTTGCAAGTCTTTCTTCCCCGATCACTTAAGCAAGCTTTATGTGGTAAATTCCTTTTGAACCCTCGGAGAGTATTGAAAACTCTTTGAAGGAGCCGATGAAAATGGTTAACTGTTGACTTTGATAAATTTTTATTTTCATCCTTTTTATGTTGCGAGTTCCAAAATGGTTATAGTTGCTTCTTATAGATCACACTAGATATAGAGAAAAAAGGTTTTTTTTTTAATTTGCACACAGGAGACTCCCTAGTGACCTCATTAGTGAATGAACCCTTGAAATTCACTTTCTCTTTCTTCCTTTGATCTGTGACTTCTTAAATCTCTATTTAATATTTCAAAAATTCAGAAAGTTCTTTGTGAGGATTACAATTTTACTTAGCATCAAAAATTATTTCCACTACTTTCTTAAGCATCAAAAGTCAATGTTTGACATTCACGACTCAAAAATCCATACTCTCTAAGTTATCATTGAGGTAGTTCCAGAAACTGATTGTGAGATCTATTGGCCCACCACAACCAATAGAGTGCCCAAATCCAAATAAATATCCACATAAATTTTTTAGGTGTGCAAAAGAGAATTATGTGTAAAAAAGTTGAGGTTCCAATTCATTATATGTTAGACATGCTTAATAAGTGAACTCCATAAGGAAAGTTGAAATATGATAGAATTAATTATGACCATAATAAACATGAGCTCCTAAGATTTTCAGACATATAATCCCTTCCACCAATGAAAATCCTATCACTCAAGACCTTGTTGTATCACTTAGCATAGCGTGATGTTGAGCTTTTCAGCTCTATTATGCTATGATCATTTGTGATGAGGACTTATCATGAGTCTTAAGATATTTTGAGATTTATGTTCTATGCAATGAAATAAACTTCACTCACCATAGTTGCGTGGACCAATGAAATATAGATTCTAATTATAGGAATGACGCCATACTAGACTCACAAATAGTGGACTATGTGCAAGCATATATTGGTTGTCAAAGAACTACACATAGGAGAGAATAAGGCTGAATTGTTGTTTAAGTTGTTTGAGTACTTTCTGTTAGCGCACTTGTTTTGATATAAATTTGTTTCTTGAATTGACTAATTGCAGTATTAACTCTATTTCATAAGTTATAAATTGACCTGTTCTCATTTTATTATTAGATTAATCGTTTACTCATTGTGATGGTGTTTGGTTTCAGGAAATGCAGCAAGAATCAGATCATATATTCATAAGTTCAATTTACATTTACTAATATTATTCTCTTATATTCATAAGCCCATTAAGGGCTTTATCGTCACTTGTATCCTTCTCATCCTCTCTAACTCGATATAATATAAAAGGGGTTCGGGTTTGAAAATTAGGGCACGAAGTTATAAACAAGTTTTTCGACGACAACTCTGACGCTCCAGCGAACTGCGATCATCCTCTCCTCCGCGATTCACGCTTAAGCAAGCTCTGCAGAAGACCGTTGCGAAGAGAGAGATCTTCATCTGGCATACGGTTCTTTTTCTTCCTCTGCATCTTCAACGATCTTTGAGGAATACACACCATAGAGAGTTCGATCGTGGTTTTGTCAATACCCTGTCAACGATCTGTTTTGTTTGATCCGTTGAATAGAACTCCAGTTAGAGTCCTTCTGTTTCGTGTTTCGTTTGGGTTTCTCGGTGCATCTTTCAAATCCGTTTTTAGGTCAACCAAAAATTTTATTTTAGGTAAAATTTGTTTCTGAGGTAATTTCTCGTTCTCTGTGAGTCTAGCGTTTGATTTCGTGCAGAAGTTTAGTAATAAAGCTTTCCTTATTTTAAATCGTTGTTGTGATTAGATTAGCGATCAATCTAATTTGCGAATCCAAGTCTTTCTCTTCTCTCTACTTCCGGTATCGTATATTCCTGATATCAATTATTGATATAACCATAATTAAAGCATCTCTATCGTCGTTTCAATTAAGATAGTTTGATTACGTGCATACCGTCATTCCCTATCATTATAAACTCTGTTATCTTAATCTACAGCAGGTTGACATTAATAGCGATAGACGAGGTACCGCTTGTTTTGTTTAATTAAATTCTCTTCAACTATATAGTGGTTAATTTATTGTTTAGGTTGTCCATCAATTAAATTAGTTTGACTGTTAACATATAGTGATTCTCAATTGTTATATACTCTGTTAGTTTTAACAATCAGCAGGTTGAAGCTATTAGTGGCAGACAAGAGGTATTTTGTTGTTATATTAAATTAATTTTCCCATAATTCACACAGGTTTTGTATTGTTAGTATCCTATCTTTCTGTGGATTAACTCTGACAGTTAGGGTCACGAGGCATATCAAGTAAGTCTTGCTTAAATCTCAATCCAATTAGACATATATATAAATACATATATATATATATAGTATATTGTTCTTCTCTGTTCTACACTCTGCAGGCTGAAATCCACAGTGGCTAACAGGAGAGGTATTACTGGTTATATTGTGTTAACTATAGTTCATAAATTATATAACGTATTAACTCATCAGTCATTTTTGTTTGTTAATTAATTTAGTTGGTTTAATTGAACTCAGTTATTTTTCTGTCATCAGAATTTCTGTCATATTAACTTACAGCAGGTTGAGACCCATAACGACAGACACGAGGTGATTTGGCAATTCGTTTTACACTAGTTTTAAATCATTGTGTTGCAATAGCTTAAATTGATTGTTTTGCTTGTACCAGACTTATTTTATGTTGGTATAATTTCTAATCCTTGGTTTCCAGAATTCTGAGTGAGGTAGGTCAAAGGTAAACCAAAGTCAACTCTATCAAGAGGAAAGTCAACTCTGTTAAGAAAAAGTCGACGGTAGACAGAAACTCAAAATTTTGAGGAGAGTCAACTCTGTCAAGAAAAAGTCAACTATAGACAGAAAGTCAAACTTTTGAGGAGAGTCAACCCTAGTCACGAAAGTAACCCTAGTCAGGTCAAGTCAACCCTAATTAGGTCAAAAGTCAACCCTGTGTCAGAAAGTCAACTGTAGGTCAAAAGTCAACCCTGTGTCAAAAAGTCAACTCTAGGTCAAAAGTCAACCCTGAGTCAACAGAAGTGAGAAAGTCAACTCTGTCACAAAAGGTCAACTTTAGTAGAAAGTCAACTCTAGTTTATTAGTCAACTTTGAACTCGGAAATGTCAACTCTAGGTCAAAGGTTAATCAAAGTCAACTAGAATCAAGAAAGTCAACTCTATTAGAAAGGGGTCAACTTTAGCAGAAACGTATCATTAGTCAGGAGAGTCACTCATTTAGGTAGCATTGTTTTCACACACATCTATCATATTCACACACACACAGGCAGAGGACTAGAAGGTCTCATTTGTTGAGACGAGAAGGAGTCAAGACTTCGGGAGCAGGAAGACCTAGTGAAGCCAGAGGACGAGATCTCAGTTTACCGATGGTCGACGGTACTAGCAGAAGAGGCACGACAAGGCGTGAAGGGACGAGTGATCGCGTAGAGATCAGCCTGAGGGAGTCAGGGCGTCCAGGAGCCAAGGAGGTCGAGGCCTAGTGGGTAGCACCGTAGGGAAAGGTAAAGGTGAGAGTTAGGCTTGCCGTAGGGGGCAAACCTAAAATCTTGTATTTAAACATTGTCCTTCACCCTTTGAGTGGTGAGAGGATTAGGTTTCATTTGGTGAGGAGGAGGATCCGAGTCTATAGTACTCGGGACTGGATTAAGAGACATTAGGTCCCCTAACCAGTATAATAAGATCGGGTGTATTGAGAGAAGAAGAAGTGAGTGATTAAACAACAAATCTTAGTAAAAGAAGAAAAGTAGTTAATAAAACTTAAAATAAACATTTTAACCTAATTCACCCCCCTCTTAGGTTAAATCACCTCCCTATTGGGACTTTTCACTTTCTTGTTTTAAGAAACCTAAGGAATTTTTTTAGCAAGAAATTATTTACTCCATATTTTATCATACTCGGATACTAGTTGGTGCCATCACTACTTAGAATGCTCACAACAGTTGAGCGGTGCTTCAATGTTTGACTTATTTTATGCTTCAATGTTTGTCAAATGCTCAAACTTCAACAATCAACACCATGCATCATATTTTTCAAATGTAATCAATCTTCTCATATAGTATTGAGTGAA
>CM044109.1:18890582-19007247 GCA_024174645.1 Lemna minuta | reverse complement strand
TAAGACTGAAATTAAACTAATCAAAAATTCTAAAATGAAATTAAACACTAAACAAAGATAGATTAGGACAAAACACGATCCCTAACCGACAATTGCCATTGAATTAATCCAATTAATCACCGGAATCGAGGCTATTCATAAAAATCTGAAAATCACAATCGTGGAGTTCAAGCGTCGATTTCTTCCTCGTCGATCATCAAAATCTTGATCTTAGGCACTCCGTGGAAGCATAACTGAGTTTAGAAGCAATTGGCATGAAGAGATCAGATGCGTTTTGAGTTGGTTTAATCAGAGCCGTTATAACTCCTCAGGTCAACGGCTCTGATTAAATCGTTTTTAAAAGAATTCGTCGACGAATTGCACCGCGCCACGTACCCCCTTCCATTAAGTGAAGATCAACGGTCTTTAATCTTCACGCGATCTGACTCTCCTCACGCTGCCATGTCACTGCCTACTTGACCGTTTGATCGTGATGCGATCGGATGGTCCACATCACGCCATGTCAGGTGCGCGTTAATAAAAAAGTTCAGAAAATCAATTTTAATTAGAAAGATCAATTTTTAATTCCAGAAAATCTTTAGAAATTCATTAAAAATTTAGAAAAATCCCTAAAAATTAGAAAATTCACAACTTTCAAAATATAACTCCAAATTAATCCAAAATTATTTCATTTGATGAAAAATTTAATTATCTATCATTCTAAAGAGAACATGAGATTTAATTTCTATTTCAAAAATACATTCGTTTCTTTAAGGTTTTAACTTTAGAAATTAAATGAATGTTTTAAAAAATAATTTCTCCTATTATTAAGATTAAAAACTACTAATAATCTCAAATAGAGATGGGTTATAAAATAGTTAATCTTTAATTCATCATAATTAACCCTTAATTAAAGTATTTTGAGATTATAATGAATTTTTTATAGAATGATAGATAAATACTGATAAATATGATAACATGCATAGCAATGAAATCTGTTATGCCTGAATATGCATTAATAATCATGTATTATCATGTCTAATTAGCATGTTATCAACATTCATAGCCAAGACAGAAGAAATGTTCGATAAAGAGTTCCCGATGATTTCCTACTCGTATCAACATAAACTTTGGTGATTGGTTAGGGTTTGATAGCTGACCATACCCTAAGTCAATCATGGGTCTCATGCAGAGGAAGGATTAAATATACGTGGTAATTGATGACGGAAGGGTTCCATAAGTTAATTCTTACATACTTTATATTTTTTGGAGTACGTGGTGTATCTTGGCATCAAACGTGCTAGAAACTAAACCTATCGATGGGGTTGAATCGATCTTTGATTAATTAATCTATATGTTAATATGGATAATTAATTAAGGTTTACCAATAAGATGTTATTTGGTCTATAAAGTTATTAAATAGTGAGATATGTGGACCTAGCGGGTCACACACATAAGGTCTATGAATGTTGGTAGATATGGAAATTATTATGAGGGTTTTTTATGAAGAAGCATTGTACTAAATGTGAACAAATAGGGGGACCACAATTAAAGGTGACAATGAAAGCCTTATGAGCATTCTATCCTTTCTCCTCTTTCTCTCTTGATAAAGAGGTTTAAAGAGGAGACTGAACCATCCGGAGATTGTGTGGATACCACTAGAGACTAGACACTTGAAGAGCTTCAAGAACTCCCTCAAGGAAATCCTATAAGTATGTTTTCTCATAAATACGAGATGATACGATTATCTATTCTTGGTGCTTAAATAGTTTAAACAGCGGATTCAATGTACTCTGCTACATACAATGTTTTGATTGAAATTTCAAAATTTTTATAAATCTAAAAACCCAAAAATATCTATATTTTTATGTCACAACCATTATCTACTTGTACAGTTGTGTATATATTTTTATGTATGAATTCACTTTGAGCAATATCTACATACACATACACTTACACTTACCACAGCTTAAGGAACTAAATTGGTCACTTTATCAACATGTAATTTATCTCCTTTATCCTATTTTCTTTTTCCAAGTTTTTGGGAATTCAATCATTGATGCATATAGATAAATCACCCTTAGAGGCCAATCCCAAATTCACAACCAAGTCATGCTTGCTCGACGTCAAGTTCAAATTGTGATGCGAATATTGGTCACTTTCCTCAACATTAATAATCAATTATGAAAATCATAATGAAAGTATTGGTTTTAACTTATGCAAATCATTTGACTTAAGTTGTGGTAAGACTATCTATTAATTTATGTTTGAAGTAACCGAAAATACAACAATAGGCGTGAAAAATAGTAAAATATATGAGTCAAACATTACTCTTATCTCTCTCTGAATTCTGACATTTTTTATCCCACATACTTCATTTTTAGACCAACTGATATCCTCATTTCCCTTTATTCATGTAGAGTCTTGAAGTGAGCAAAATATAGTGCGATTTAAAATACATGAAGGGATTTTTTGGGAGCAAATTCTTGGAAGAGGTAAAGGGAATTTATGCAATTATATTGAGAATTTCCCGATATTAAAGATGAAGAGTGTCTACACAATGAAGGCATGCTTTTGGGAAGGAGAAAATGAGAGAGAACAGATTAACGTACTTGGAGTAAGATGGAGTCTTCAGAACTTAATTTGTAAAACGTGAACACGTTCACCGGAACTGTATCCTCAAGTCAAGTTGTGGTGGGATTTTTGACTATCACAAGACACAAACAAATATACTTATTTGTCATGTGAATCTGTTTGATAAGATCATTGCGTTTAAAAGCACCTCAGGATGTTCAAGGACATATTCAAGCAAATCTCAAGGGAAGATGGGGAGAGAAGGAGAGATTAAACGTGTATTCGAGTAATCAATAGCAAATGTAAATATATACTTCTAATTGTAAACATCAATGTTTAGATGCACGAGGGACTAGCGGGGATCCATCGTCGTGACATCTGTGGCAAAGGATGCAACGCCATTTTCTTGCTTGTGTTTTCTGGTTTCTCCCTCCTCGATATTGGAAGTCCTTCGATTAATTTCGAAGCCAGAGGACCGAACCATGTCAGGTAGAGTTTTTGCGTCGCTCCCGAGTAACCCGACTACGAAGGACATATCAGGACGATCCCGAGGGTTATTCTGGACGCAAAGCTGCCCAATGTGGATCATCTTCAATATTTCTTCTTCCCGAACGCCTGTGCGTATTTCGGTGTCCAAAATATTCAGAGGGTTTCCCGCCTCGCAAATTCTCGACGTCTGTAGAAAAAAAGGTAGCGGAGTTAAATCTATAGAGAAGCTCATGGTCAACGATCCAAATATTTATAATCTTTCTCACGTAGCTTATCAGGTTCGTATCGGAGCTTGAATAGCAAAAGTCATTGCATTTTTTTCCTGTGATAATTTCCAGAACGAGGATGCCAAAGCTGTAGACATCCGATTTAGCAGAGATTGCCCCTCGCGTGATGTACTCTGGCGCCATGTAGCCACTTTCACCCGAAAATCACAAACCGCATATTAAGAAAGATAAAAGGAGACACATACACATCAACAAGTTATTGAATATCCTACTTTTCTCTGATTAATTCCCAAATGAGGTTATTAATTATAACTCCAAGTTTATTCAGAAATTACGGGTCTTAATAACAGATTTTCTGGTTTTACTTTTTCTTCCCACTGGCGAAAACAACATTATTTATAAATTAAACTATTAAATTTGTTGAGACTATTAGAATTTGAAACGCATGGAATATTAGAAGTAAAAAACGAAAACTTCGTCTATCATGCATTTGTATCATAAACTTACTGCGTTCCGGCAATTTTTGTAGTATTTTCATAGCTTTGCTCGTTCATGAATGTCCTAGCGAGGCCAAAATCAGCAATCTTCGGGTGCATCCCATCATCCAACAATATGTTGCTAGCTTTCACATCTCGATGAATGATCTTCATTCTAGAATCCTCGTGAAGGTAGAGAAGTCCCTTGGCAGTTCCTTCAATAATATTCACCCTCTTGTCCCACGTCAATTCCTTCGATCGAACAGGATCTACCAAAGCGAAACAAGGAACGTAATGAAAAATGGTATCTTGCCACTTTTCAAATTATAGAAGGACCAGTTTAACTTCGTCAAATGATATCTAAATAGTAAAAAACAGCAAAGTTTTGAAGCTTACGGAATAAGATTTTGTCAAGACTTTTATTTGGCAGATATTCATAAATTAATATCTTCTCTTGTGCCTGAAGACAGTATCCCAACAATCTCACTAAATTGCGATGTTGGAGTTTGGCAACCAAGCCCACCTCATTCTTTAGTTCTCCCAATCCGTGACTAGATTCTGTCACTAGTCTCTTGACAGCAATCAATTTTCCATCAGTTAAAACTCCCTGTAGAACGACGTAGACTGCTTCATTCTCCAAACAAGGATTAGAGTTCCCAGAAGATATGCAAAATGCAGCGTCGATTATTCCGAAAATAGCTCAAGTAAAAGTTATGATGTCAATGGCTACGAGTTCATGCTTTTCTCTAATCGTTTACCTTGTAGACAATGCCAAAACCGCCATTCCCAAGCTTGTTCTCGTCTGAGAAGTTCATCGTTGCAAGCTTCAAAACTTCTAAGCTATAACGCACGCATTCCCCTTCATTGAGTTCTTCTTCTTGTCCTCCACCCACTGAAAAAAGACAGTCATATTCCTAGTAAAGGAATTGTTGACCCTGGGAGATACGACAATAGATTTTTAATAAAATAGAGCTCAGATTCACTGAAGCATAAAAACAAAGATGCATTAGTTTACTCGTTATTCTATTTCGTCTCCTCCTTCGTATGCAAATACAGAGAGCTGTAACTAATGCGCACAGAGCAGTCGGAATGGAGACGGCTGCGGCAATAAAAATTTTGAGTACCGAGTTGTTCCCTTGAAAATGCACCGTTATATTATTGTTTCCTGTGAATTAAAAGACATTTAGCGAAGTTTAATGCTTTCAAAACATGACAAAATATTCTGTCTGTCTATCTATCTATCTATCTATCTATCTATCTATCTATCTATCTATCTATCTATCTATCTATCTATCTATCTATCTATCTATCTATCTATCTATCTATCTATCTATCTATCTATCTATCTATCTATCTATCCATCTATCTATCTATCTATCTATCTATCTATTTATCTATCTATCTATCTATCTATCTATCTATCTATCTATCTATCTATCTATCTATCTATCTATCTATCTATCTATCTATCTATCTATCTATCTATCTATCTATCTATCTATCTATCTATCTATCTATCTATCTATCTATCTATCTATCTATCTATCTATCTATCTATCTATCTATCTATTTATCTATCTATCTATCTATCTATCTATCTATCTATCTATCTATCTATCTATCTATCTATCTATCTATCTATCTATCTATCTATCTATCTATCTATCTATCTATCTATCTATCTATCTATCTATCTATCTATCTATCTATCTATCTATCTATCTATCTATCTATCTATCTATCTATCTATCTATCTATCTATCTAGCTATCTTGCTATTTAATCTATCAAGCTATCTTGCTATTTAATCTATCAAGCTATCTATTGATCTATGTAGCATTTTAATCCATGCATTTATCTACCTATTTATATTGTTCTTTAGTCTATCTATCGATCTATCTATTCATCTATATATGCAGCTATCTATCTCTCAGTCTATTTATCGATCCATCTATCCATGAATGTATCTCTCTATCCACCTATCGATTTATCTTGGATTTACATATTAAAATCAAAGAAAACACAAAAGTAGAGTGAAAAAAATACTTTCGCGTATAGCGGTGTCGTTGAAGAACTGGTTTGTGTCATAACGAAGAAAACAGCCGTCGCCATAAATTCTAGCAGCGTCCGTCGTCCCACAACACTCAGCAGAGTAATCGATTATTCCTCCGAGACAGGAATAGCAGGTGCTCTGCGACAAATCTCTCGTACACTGAACGAGTGCGTACAACTTGGCGGACGCACCGTACCCAACTGAATTCACGGCGACCATCATCGTCGAGAAGACGGCACTATCAAGCAACTCCTCCAGGAGATTTGGCAGCAAACGATTGAAGGCGATCAAACGATCGAGAGTAACTTTTTCCCCGTTAGTAGTGAAGAATATTTTGCCGCTTGATTTCCCAAAGAAGTCCTTCTCGGAGTACCGTAGAAGACAAAGGTCGTAGAATATGGTGGCCTCTCTTTTCAAAGGGCATGCCTTTGCGACGCCCTGTTGAGCGCCGGCAAGGCAACTGCGGCATGTGGTCGGGCTGACGTCAGCTCGGCATAACGCAAGGCCGTAAACCCTATCAGGATTGTCGCCGGCCGTATTGTTCGCGAATCCGGTGACCGGCGCTGATGAAAAGAGAGAAACAAGGAGGTTGTTTAGGTTTGTCTGGAATATGCTATTCGGACTGTAGTAGCTGTTCTCGGTGCAAATGCTTTTGATGGGTATGTCGGCTGTTGAGAGAGGGAGAGAGAAGATCAGTAAGAGGGAGAAGAGAGGGAAGAGAAGATAGGAAGCCATGAGAGGACTGAGTATCCGGCGACGGTGGCGAGAGAGAGATTACCGAAGGATAGGAGAGAAATAATGTTCGGTTCTTCTATCCCTGTCTTCTTTAAGGCTTGCTGGTATTGCCGTGAAGATAAGGAAACTCATTTTGATTTTTGACTCGTCTCAGTGTTGACTTTGAAATGTCTAGAAGCAAGTTCATGCCGAAAACCGAACCAAATGGATTACTCCATTGGTTTGCTTTCTGTCATGTTCAGGAAGGATAATTAAAGAAGAATTGAAGAAGATGAAAGGACAGAAGAGGAGACAAGATGGTGGAAAACCTTAATTGGCGTTCAGGAAAAATGGGCTGCCACATTTGACGCGACAGAAACTGGGTCTTAATGATCTACCTAAAACACAGCTAGATTGGGCCGAGCAGCCTCCACAGTAATAACTTCATCGATCAAATGGTAAAAACAGAGAAAAGGATGAAACAAAACCCGAAGGTAGACAAAAAATCGTTGGATAGGAGAGCTTGAGGATGTCATCCGCTCCTCCAATGGGGGCATGCCCAAACACTTCCACGGGCCTAGAAGCTGGATTATTACCTTTACTTGCCCCCCTTATCCTGCTTCTGTTCCTCAAAAGTTCGAGGTCCTTTCTGTCACCTCAATTCAATAACCTTACTCTTCTTAGCGGCCTATCAAACATGTTTGCGAGATGATCTTGAGTCTTCCCATTGTCAGGAGCAACCCTTCCTTGCTTGCTCAAAGCTCTGGACAACTCGTCATCAATCAAAATTTTCACAACCTTCAGACTTCCCTCTTCATCCAAATGCTCTGACACGCAATAAGTCTGAGGGCAATGTACTCTGCTTCACATGATGACAATGCAAAAATTCATTGTGTCTGAAATATGGAGCTGATAGCCATGTAGATAGACAAGAACATCATACCGGCTGTGCTCTTCCAATCTTGTTCATCTCCTACATGACCACTACCAATCTACCCATTTAGACATGCACAAACGTGCCCTTTTAATTCAAACTTGCATATATGCTCATTGATTATTAGACATAAAACATATTCAGGATTGTAAAAGCATATGCACTCAAATACTCAAGGTAATATGTTGTTTTTCAGATTCACAGTGATAAAAGGAATTCTAATTTTTAAAGGGTCATTAATTAGAATTTCTTATTGAATAACTTAGAGATTTTAGTAGATTTAGAAAGAGAAATCAAAGACAAATCCATGAAATAAAAAATCTCTTGATTTGGATTAAGATTCGTGGAGAAATCACACGTCAAAAATTAGATAGAAAATCGAACGTGAAGAGAGAGAAAATCGAAATAAAAAAATATAAATTTGACTAATCTATGATTCTAAATTACAATCTAATAATAAATGATGAAAGATTAGTAGGAAAACACTCAATCTAACCCAAAGTCACGCTCGAATTGATCCAATTGATCACCGGATCGAAGGCTTTTCATTCCGTGATTACGAAGATGAAATTCGGCATTCATGAGGCAATTTCTCTCTAATCTTACGACGAAATCGTTATTTCAAGTACTACCTGGATGCAGAAATGAGTCTAGAAGAGGAAGAAATCAAGAGATTCAAGGAGTGAGTTGTCTAAACAGTTTGATTTACTCGAAACATCTAAGAATTCTTTACATCATTGAAGAACATGTGTATTTATAGGGAGATTTGGGCGTAACTGGTTAATCGAGGATGTAATCTTTGATTAACGGCTCTGATGAAATGCTTATATGTGAACCGTTACATTTAAATCGCGTCCATTGGATCGAAGATGAACTTCTAAGATTTTTCCACGTCACACGTGAAGAAGAAATGTCATGAAACGCTTGTCGTTTGATCTTCATTTGACACTCTGGATGCGTCCACGTGTCCACGGGGTCCACCGAACAGTTTTAATCTCAACTGTTATAACTCCTTAGATGAACGTTTGAGATTAAACCATTTTAAAATGATTCGTCGACAAATCGGAGTGCACCACGTACTGTCTCACTTAAGGGACGATGGATGATCACCATTAAATCGCTCGATTGGATGCTCCACGTCACCTCATCACCTATGCATAAAAACAAAAGAAAATAGTCCCACATGACGAAAATTATTGAAATTCGACTGGCATATAAGTAATATGCAATTAATGAGATCGCAAAAATCCTAAAAAGGGCGCATATTCTCCTTAATCACACACACGCACACACACGCACACATGTGTACACACGTGCACACATGCGCACACGTGCACATATGCGTGCACATATGCGCACACACGCACACACACGCACGCACACACACACACACGCACGATAAAAAAATAATTTTTTAATTCAAATTAAGTCGATTTAAATTCATAAAATTTTTAAAAAATCCTCAAATATTAGAAATTCATAAATTTTAAAATACAACTCCAAATGAATGCAAATTTATTTTTTTGGATCAGAAATTAAATAATCTATCATTTTAAGAACTCACATTGAATATATAACAAGAGAAATTTTTTTCTTTAAAAATACATTCATTTCTCTTAGAAAAATAAAGAAGTATTTAACAAATATTTTCTCTTATTATTTATCATTAAAACACAATTATTATCTCAAAAATAGATGAAAAAATATACTCTTAAATACATTCTTAAAAAATGCATAATTATTCCTAAGAGAGCACATTTTTAAGATTATAACTTAAAGTTGTATGAAATGATAGATATGCACTCAAAGTATGAAAGAATGAAATCTTCTATGCCTTAATTTGTATTAATAAGAATATAATTACATGTTATTAATGATGGCATGTGTCTACAAAAGGAAACTCATTTAGTCCCACATGGCCTAAATGAGAAATATATGGGCTCTTTATAAGAATAACCCATTAAGACTAATTGATAGGAGCATTAAACTAATGGACATAAGTACTTCCATTGGTCGCACCATGGAGTCACTTCCTATGCAACATGTAATGCCCTCTTGTTGTGCCCTATAAGCGCTGCCACATTAGCCACGCTAAATAAACCCCTTTTTTCAAATTTTCTCCTAAAAATAATTCTTAATAACATTGTACAAAATCCATAAAGATAAAAAATATAAAAATTCCTAAAATCTCAAATGCTCATGTCTTTATATCTACATCTCTTTTTGGCATGGAATTTTCATCATTTTGATCCTCATCGCATCTTATTTTTATGATATGACCTATATTTTGGATCGTATTCTTTTTGTCTTTATCCATCTTATTTTTTTCTCATGGCCTATAAACGTGAAACTCACAAAAATTTCGTTAATTTACACCTATTTGAGCTTAAAAAAAGGTAAAATGCCATTGAGGCATCAAATTAACCCTAAATTTGATCAAAATAAGCCTACGAGCAAAATGCTATGATGAATGCAATAAATTCATTATAAAATGATACCATGCATGATTACTATGTGAAGTAACCTTATAATATTAAAGAATGATGTGGTTACTTGTAAAAAATGCATATCTTTATGCTTGATAATTTTTTTGGCTATCCCATTTTATTGAAGCGTATTTATACATGAGGCTTTTTGTACATGAAATTTGAAAGAAATTAGCTAAGTGTAGATTCGAGTATATCCATATAAATTCGCCAAGTTCTCATAAGGTGATGTCTTCTATATTAATGCTTCCCTGTTTTTGGGGCTCCCTATGATGCCTTTGGGCCTTAGGTTCCCCAAGTGATGATGTAGCTCCTATTTGGATTTAATGCTCTCATATTACGGCAGGAAATTTAATCTCTTCTGCAATAGATGAAGAGATGAAAATAATTAGTAGTGAATGAGAAAAATATCTTGATGATCATTGATTGACTAGACATTTCGATGACTACACTTTTCGGCTAGATATCTTGTGGGCTGGACTTGATGATCACTAAATGCTCTCAAGACTATGTAGCCAATTATAATAGGTAGGATCTCAATGCTTCATGAATAGAGGTAGTGAAATAAATATATATTTCAAAATTATGATGGATCAATCCTAAAATGATGATGGTATGAATGCCGAGATAGTGAAATAATAGCTCTTGAATGAATAAAGTGGGTGGCTTCAAATGGAGAATTTTAATATGAATTTGATCAACCATTTTATATTATATTAAATCAGCATAACTTCTGAAAATGTGATAGAGAGTTTGGAGAGAAAACAATATTCTTATTATGAAAAGGATAAAAACACCCAAAAAGTTTGTTTGAGATCATAAAAAAAAATTGATCATGTTATTTAAATAAATTAGATAAGAAACCATATGACTAACACATTGGAAGAAAATTATTCAAATATTTGCGAAGAATAATTTTCAAATCACATATGTGAAAAGACTAGACCATTCTCTCTGATAACATGCAATCTTAACATGATAAAACATGATTATTAATGCAATTTAAGGCATAAAACATTACAATTATGTGCATGTTATCATACTTTGAGTGCATTTCTATCATTCTATGCATATTTATGTCACAATCTCAAAGTGCACTAAATTAGGGTTAATTATGATAAATTAATGATAAATAATGTTATAACCCATCTTTACTTGAGATTATGAATGGTTTTTAAAGTTAAATAATAAGAGAAATTATTTTTATGAACATTCATTTAATTTTCTAAAGTTAAAATCTTTTAAAAATGAATGTATTTTTGAAATATAAATTAAAACTCTTGTTATTTAAATATTTTGAATTTTTAGAATGATAGATAATTAAATTTCAGATCCAATGAAAGAAATTTGGATTAATTTAGAGTTGTATTTTAAAAGATATGATTTTTACAATTTTAGGGATTTTTCTGGATTTTTCCCGATTTTTCTGATTTAAATTTCTATTTAAAAACGATAAAAAAATATTAAAAATAATAAAAAAAGGGGGCCGCGGGGCCCGCGTGGATGCGACGTGGCACGCAAGGCCACGTGGCAGCGCCACGCGGACCCGCGCAGCGCGCCTACGTGGCGCGCTAATTTATCATATATATTTATAATTTAACATATATAAAATGGGTCTTTGTCCTCCCCTATATGGGGAGGGTCATACCCGTATAAGTCGTCGGGTCTTATAAACCCGACGATCCCTTATCTTTTTTTTAGTGTGGGACTAACCCACACTCTATTTTACTTATTTCAGGTGACGTGGATGCACGCGGTGCGTTGGATCGACGGCGCGGATCAATATCACGCGTCGATCGCGTGAACTGACCGTCCACCAAAAGATCATCACGCACGTGCGGAATTAAAAGAATTATAACGGTTGGATCGGTGGCAACGTGGCAGCATCGCACGCGTCGATCGCGTGAAGACGTGGTACACCGGAGATCAAAGAACACGTGTCTTAAAAGCCGCGTTATAACGGTCCAGATCGCACGCGATCAAAAGCATTCCAAGCGTTAGATCACGATCTAACGGATGAGCCTTCACGCGTTTTATAACGCATATTGCAAGATCCAATCGGGAGCGTCCGTTTGAGATCGTACGACCCATCTTTAATCGTAACGGTTCGCCGTTACAAATGCATCGCGACTGTTGATAAAGCCTTAGTTACATCAATCGGACGGTTACGATTTTTTGCCCCTATAAATAGACGAGTTCTTCGTCGTTCTATGTATTCGAGTGAGATTTCAATGAAATTGACTGTCTAGACACCTCTCTCACTTGTTTCTCTCGAGTTCTTCCTCCTCCTCTCTCAATTCCGCATCCATGGAGGGGTAGAAGTCGAGATTTGGTGGAAAATCGAGGGAAAAATCGACGCTTGAAGCTCGGCGTGACGATCTTGACGATTTCGGTGATTAATCGGCTTAATCACCTCGTTTTGATCGCTAAATGGGTTTAGTGGAAGCGGTTTTACCTCAATTATCCTCCTATTATCTTTAATTTTCGTTTAGATTAGGTTTTAGATTTCAATTTCATAGAATTTCATCCAAAATCATGATTTCAACGTCCGAAAATTTCTCTCCACTTCAAATTTCGATTTCTCCGCGAAATTAAGTCCAAATTCATCGATTCTTGATTCCATGGAATCGATTTGAAGTCTTCTTTCCAAAAACACCATTTTCCCTAATTTCTCACCTCAATTCATCGTCCAATTTGACCAAATTCTAAAAGATATCTCGAAAATACCTAAATTCCCTGTGGATTCGACCCGTATTTACCATTATACCCCTCAATTTTCTCTTAATTCCCAAAATTGGTAAGTTCGGTATTATTTTTGACACGAGACCGTGTGAAATCGACGACCTCGCGGTTTCATCTCGTCACTCTCCAAAAACTGCATGGGTGAACTGTTGGCGATTTCAAATTGGAAGGATTGAACCTTTTATGCTTTTTCTTCTATTATTCCATCCTTTCAAACTGTTAGATGCATACATGATGCAAGATTTCCCATCCTTTTCCCTCTTTTATTTCCAATTTTTTTCCATACTAGGGTATCTTAATGCTTGCATATTCTACGTCTCTTTTACCTTAATACTAATGTACGTTACCATGTTACTTGCATCCATTAGGTTATAAAATTTGCTTCAAAACATTCAATGATTTTAATTATAAAATATTTTCTTATCTCATTACTTATAATATGGATATAACTCATTTATCGATCTGAAGACAATACAAACTTATTCATATTCATATGAAATAATAATGATAATATGAATTCCAATGTATATTCAATTTATCTTATAAGTTTCAGTTGTAGACCTAGAGCTGAGAAAAATTTACCTCATTATGTGACAATGAATACATGAATATACTTGATGGTCTAACTTTAGGTATTTCTCTCTAATTGATAAGTAAATTTGAACTCAGTAATTCTAGGCAAGATACAACTGTAAATATTAGTATTTGACTTTATTGTGCATGAACTATGAAACTAGAACTATTTTCATTGTAATGCTTTGCACTTTTCAAACACAATTCATCAACATTCTTCTACTTAAAAAATTTACAAATCTATTCAAATTATCTCATGTTGGACTAAAACAAAAAAATTATGTAAAAAATTTTCAAGTCATACAAGTTGCTTAAAATTTTTCATGAAAAGGTTTCCTTTCATTTTCTCATCGAAATGTCAATCACCATCCCTTAGTATCTCTTTTGATACTCGGGGAAGTCCTTGATTGTTTTAGAATCATAATGACTCTAGAATACACATACACATACACATACACATACACATACACATACACGTACACATACACATACACATACACATACACGTACACATACACATACACATACACATACACATACACATACACATACACATACACATACACATACACATACACACACATACACATACATACACGTACACATACACGTACACATACATACACATACACATACACATACACATACACATACACATACATACACATACACATACACATACACATACACATACATACACATACACATACACATACACGTACACGTACACATACACATACACATACATACACATACACGTACACATACACATACACATACACATACACATACACATACACATACACATACACATACACATACACATACATACACATACACATACACATACACATACACATACACATACACATACACATACACATACACATACACATACACATACACATACACATACACATACACATACACATACACATACACATACACATACACATACACATACACATACACATACACATACACATACACATACACATACACATACACATACACATACACATACACATACACATACACATACACATACACATACACATACACATACACATACACATACACATACACATACACATACACATACATACACATACACATACACATACACATACACATACACATACACATACACATACACATACACATACACATACACATACACATACACATACACATACACATACGCATACGCATACGCATATGCATATGGATATGTATACACATACACCTACTGATGGATATTATGTGGCCTACAAGCCAATCACACTTTCATGTATCTTGTTTATGTTCATTGAAATGAAATTTATTCATTGTCATTCTTGTGTGATGTTTGCAATGAAGTCCATGAGCATATGCAATGACTAAGTGAATTATGATGAGATCATAATATAGTGATCACTAGTCTTTAAACATATGTTCTAAATATTCCTATTCGTGGGATATTCGAGAAGGACATCGAATTATCCGGAAAGAATAGCACTATCTAATCCATCTCATATGATGAGTATGACCGATCCTATAGCCATCGGTGTGGAGACACTAAGGATAGATAGTGGGTGCTCTTTGGAGAAAGAGTTCACTGAATTGATCCGTATGAATCCCTGAATGGTATTATACCTAACTGTCAATCAGGTTGATTCATGTCATGATTGTGTATGTGATCCTTTGACTTGAGACACCAAAGACATCTTGTGGATGGATGATCGTGTTTTGATTATGACTTACGAATCCCTAGCCACGGGATATCTAAAACGTCATATATTGGATACGACATGAAGTCCGCGAAGATGATTGTGTGGTCAAGATGGGATCATCCACCCTCGATATTTGAGGAGATTGACTCAAAGGAATGAGATGCGATGAAATCCTTGGCCAAGGTAGTAGAAATATCGAAGAAGGAGTTCTCGATGATTTCTACACGCATCAGTACTAACTTGAGTGACCGATTAGGGTTTGACAGTTGACCATACCCTAAGTCATTCATGAGTCTAATGTGGATGAAGGATTATACATACATGGTAATCAATGACGGGAAGGTTCCATAAGTGAGTTCTTACATACTCCATATCTCCTAGAGTACGTGGTGTAGCTTGGCACCCAATGGGCTGGCAACTCAACCTATCGATTGGGTTAAATCGATCCTTGATTAATTAATCTATATTTGGATGTGGATAATTAATTAAGGTTGACCAATAAGGTGTTATTTGGTCTATAGAGTTATTAACTAGTGAGATATATGGACCTAGAGGGTCACACACATAAGGTTTATGGATGTTGGTGGATATAGACATAATTATGAGGGTTTTTATGAAAAAACCTCATTCCAAATGTCTATAAATAGGGGGAGAACGACCACAACTGAAGGTGCCCATGCAAGCCTTGTGGGTAATTCTCTCCTTTCTTCTCTTTCTCTCTTGGTGAAGAGCTTTGAAGAGGAGATTCAACCATCCGGAGACCGTGTGGATACCGCTAGAGGCTAGACACTTAAATAGCTTCAAGAACTCCTTCAAGGAAACCTGTAAGTATGTTTTCTCATACATACTAGATGATAGGATCATCTGTTCTTGGTGGCTCGATATTTTGAATGTCCGATTCAATGTTTTTCCGCTGCATTTGATGTTTTGATCAAAATTTCGGAAAGTTATCGACCTCAAATCCCATCACGTACACATTAAAATGGTTTATTTAGAGAATTTAAAGTTTTGAGGTCACTTTCCTCTATCCTTGGAAAACAATTTTCTATCTCTGAATTCTTTGATGAATTTCTTTTGAATTCAACTTTGATTTCCATAATTTATAGTTCGTTGAGAACCTCTTTAATTTCTCTTTCTAAAGCTATAATTTTCCATAAAATTCATTTAGGATACTTTTCAAGGTAAAGAAGGTGGGGATGATCGATGAAAGAGGGAGATGTACATGGAAGATGCAATGAGCTAATCAAACACTTCTGTAGTATTTTTGAAATAAAAAACCCTTAATTGAACTATGAAAATGTGATTTATGATGTAAAAATATGAATGTGTGGATGAAAAAATTGTGAAAATGGAATAGATTGATGGAAAATGAGCATAATCAGATTTATGATGAAAAGACACTCTCGGTATGAAAATACACTCTTTGATTAACTACTCCCTCAAGAGCCTATACATTTTACCCCTACTTATTGTCTTGCATCCAACATGGGGAATGATTAGAAAATATAAGAAAGTAACTAAAAATGATGTTCTATATACAAACAACAATTGATTGGTGCCCTCTTTCCTTTGGTAAGCCAATGCTAGAAGTACACAATACAATATTTAAAAACCTAAATTATTTCTTCATGTTTATAATCAGCCTTTTTGAGGATGTAAAAAATGAAATGACAGTCATGCCTAAAAAAATTCAACTCTAAAATCCATCAAGATATTCAGACATAAAGCTTTTAATTTGGAGAAGTCTAGATAATTGATTTTCTCTCTTCTATTCGTTCTTCTTTCTCTTCTCTCCTTTCTCCTCTTTTTGGAAGGTGTATAATAGAGAAAATAAAGAGAGCTAGAAAGAAGTGGCTGGCAAGAAATGTGGGACGGAAGGGAGACACGACAATGGAGAGAATTGCAAAAGAGAGAGAAGGGGTGAGAGAGCAACTCGCAGGGGAAGACAATGGCATGCCAAAAATGTGTTTTTTCATGCATGTGTGAGAAGGTGGCAAAAATCTCTTTTGTGCGCCTCTAGAAGAGAGAGAGAGAGACAAGGAGAAGGAGGAATTGCGGTGACGAGAGAGAATGAGGGAGGCACGTGAGGGAGTGAGAGTGAGCTTCTCTTGCCACGGGTAAGAAGTTCCATGAGCAGGAGAAGTTTTTGCAAGATAGATAGGTGAAGATGGATAAGAAATAACAAGAACAAGAAAATGAGGCATCGTGGAGGAAAGAAAATTTCTTCCATCTCTACATTTTCTTGTGCGTGAGAGGTGGGAAAAATGGTGATTCTCTCATGCACAATTCTCCTATCTGCACAGTCCTCCTCCCATGCATGAGAGAGGTTAAGATGATGAGAAGAACAAAAAAAAGGAGGAGGGGGAGGCGATTCTATAGAGAGGGTGGCGGCAGAATAAGATTATAAAAAAATTATTTATATTTTTTCTCCTCTTCCTATGGGAAGTAATTATCCCCTTGGTGGCTTCATTGACAAAAGTGCCACTGCCATGGCTCACACAAGAAGGCACTTGGCACGCAAAAATGGTGCATAGTCAGTGGGTGCTATAGTACCTGACGACGGGGAGCCTTGTGACGTGCAGTGACATGCAAGATCAAGAGCCAAAACATACACATGAATAGTTTCTCGGCGGGTGCTACATTAATTGCTGATCAAGAGTATGTGTGTGCTGTGTGACACATTTTTGGGGTACCTCACACACACATATGTGCCCATCTCGGTGAATAGCTAGGTAACCGTCGAAATGTATGCCACGTGGGCGGCATGACACATAGTGACCCTTGATTTTTTCGCGCAATGGTGTGCCTTGGTGGGACACATGAACATCAAAAGTCATGTTTGATTTTCCTAATTTTATTCCTTGTATGCTTACAAATAGGTGCCCCTTAAGTGTCCTTATGACCATCTGAGGTTTCATTTTATTGCTCTAGAGGGTTGTAAGTGATTTTTGAGTGCTTTTAGTGAATTTCCCACCTCCTTTTTCCATTTTCTTCCTCTTTGAGTGTGTGTGTGCGCATCAGTGGAGTGTGCTCATCACCTTTTGGAGGGACCCTTAAGGTGATCAGCAGCCAAAAATATGTATAAGAGAATTTTTTATCACAGTTTTGTGAAGATGTCCAATAAGGTAAGGACTTATACCATGTTGAATGATGTATGCTTATCAACGCAAACCTTGAAACCACCAGAGATAGACACGGGTATGTATACTTCTTCCTTGATATTAACCAGCACAAACTATCGTATTTGGGCCACGAGGATGGAGGTTACTTTGGAGGAGCATGATTTGTGGGGAGTAATTGATGGAAGTGATGAGAATTGCAAGAAAGATCATCTTGTCTTGTCGACAATTCTCAATTCCATCTTGAAATATTAAAGTAACCAAATCAACATCAAGAACAGTGCTAAGGAGAATTGGGAGGTTTTTAAGTACATTCTATGTGGGAATGAATAGTGTGGTACAAACAAAGGTGCAATAGTTGAAAATGGAGTTTGAAATGATCTACATGAAGAGGAATGAGAAGGTGGATGATTATTCAGATCGATTTTCTCAGACTTGAGGAGGCATTTGAGCAACTAAAAGGTGCATGAGTTGAGTCTACAAGAGAGGAACTCAAGAGATGAGAAGCAAGCTCTCCTCTATAGTCTTTTGACAAGTCTAAGAAGAACCATGATAGTGATGGAGAGGACATGGAAGGAAAAGGGAAGGATCATGATAGTGATGGAGAGACGAAGAAGAAGCCATTTGACAAATCCAAGGTCAAATGCTATAATTTGCAAAAAAGTTGGGCATTTATAGATTAGTGTGAACTTCTCAAAGACAAGTCCAAGGGAAAAGAGAAAGTGAATGTAGCTGTTGAGGATGTTTTTGATAAAGAGTCTAAAGTATGTATCCAACTAAGCTCAATTATCCACCAAGAGTATATGGATGAGATTAGATAAAGCCCATAAAAAAGAGAAAAAAAATCTTCTTAAATGGGATGACAATTGTTCACAATCGAGGTCCAAAACAGCTAGGGAAAAAGGAGGAAAGAGACCAAGTTCACTAAAGGGACTAACGAACAAGAAGAGCCATACTTCTTCACAAAGCTTCTTTCAAAGATGCTATGTTTCCCCCTCTTTTTTCTCCAACTATCTAAGTAACTTGACCCTTCCTTCACGAGGGTTTCACTCCCTTAGGATGCTCTTGAGTTGCTTCTTTTAGGTTACTCAAATCTCGGGGTGACCTCCTCCTTTTATAGAGCTCCTTAGAAGCTTCTAGAGAATCTCTCTCTAGAAGATGTTCATAGCTTTCTAGAACATCTAAAAAGATCCGCAGGATTTTAATGATATCCATAATCTTCAAGGGTAATCTCGAAGACTCCACAAGCTTCTAGAAGAAGCATAGAAGATTCTAGAAGAATCTATAAGATTCTACAAGCAACTAGAAGACTCTAGAAAGCTCTAGAACATTCTAGAAGCTTCTAGCATAGAGAGTTGACCAAGTGAACCCTCAAAGTAGCCCGAGAAGAAGACAAAGTGGATGAGTCATTGTTGTTAATGGTGATAACCGACGAGTATGCCGGTGTGTTACTTCAAGGTATGAGTAGTGACTCTCCCGTTGATGATATGTGGTATCTAGATGCAGGTGGGAGCAGCGATATCATTAGTATGAAGACCTTCTATTAGTACCTTGATGAATCTCAAAAAGGAGTTGTGAGATTTGGTAATAGTTCTTCAAATAGGTATGAAGGCAAAGGCGAAGTGCAAGTAGATGGTACTAATGGTGAATTTATGATCGTAAAAAGTGTCATTTATATACCTAGATTGAAGACTAACATCTTGAGTTTCGGAAAGCTTGATTCTCAAGGTTGCGACATATGTTTGAGGGATGGTTTTCTCATTTCTCATGATGGCCAAGAGAAGTTGCTCACCAAGACTCCAAAGACAAAAATGAATATGCACTATTGAAGCTCAGCATCATCGAGCAATGTCTTCTTCTGGAAAATAATGATGAACACACATGGTTGTGGCATAAAAGGATGTGTCATCAAAGTGCTTATACTCTCCAAGATGTGGTGAGAGGTAATCATGAATTTGAATTACCTCATTCTTTGAAATTTGCACATAAGTGTAGCTTTTGTGTAGCAGGGGAACCTCCTAGAGCTTTATTTCTCACATCAATCAAAGTTGGAGCCTCAAAGCCTTTAGAATTGGTTGACGCCAATATTTGTGGGCCAATCACACCATAAACCATAAAAGGAGGAAAGTACTTATTTCTAATTGTCGATGATTTTCTAGGTGGATGTGGGCCGTAATTTTGAAAAACAAGACAAACGCCTTTAAAAACTTTTCAAAATTAAAGACTCTTGCCAAGAGTGAATCCAAAGGAGGAAAGATCAAGTGCTTGAGAACTGATCGCTATGGATAATTCATTTTCAAAAAATTCTCAACGTAGTGTGAAGAGCAAGGCATCCAAAGAGAACTAACCACTCCACATACTCCACAACAAAATGGAGCAGTTAAGAGGAAGAATATGACCATTGTGGGTCTTGTGAGGAGCATGCTCAAGGAAAAGTGTGTACTCTTCAAGAATGGGGAGAGGCCATTGATAACATGCATTTATAACTTAATTATTATCTTATTTAACTCATATTCATGCTTATTTTATGTAATTATGATGCATGTTATCTTACTTTTATGAATTTTATCCATTGGTATGTCATTCTACTATAGTTCATACTTATGCATAATTTAGGGTTAATTATATGCTTTATGAATGTTTAATCTTTTATAAGATTCAATAAATAGAGATTAATTACCTTACTTTGACTTTAGTAGAAGATTTAAAAGATTAATGCTAAGAAAAGAATGATTGGATAATTAAAAGAGAGAAATCTTAATGAATGCTTAGTGTTATTTTTAATTCATCCTATATTCTTCTTTTAAATTATATTTTTAATGGCATGATATTAAAAAGACAGAAAATTGTGATCCAATGGAGAAAATTTAAGTTTAAAAGGACTTACGAGTATTAGAGTTATGGATTTATGAATATTCTAGATTTTTCCCCGATTTTATATTGATTTTTATTGATTTTTATTGATTTAAAAAATACAAAAAAGGGAGTTTTATTTCCGCAGGACCGCGGAGCTGTCGCGGCGCACAGAGCTGATGTGGTGCGTGGGAACCGCGCGGATGCGACGCGGCACGCAAGGCCACATGGCAGAGCTGCGTGAGCCCACGTGGCGTGCAGGTGCGCACAAGTGGCGCGGACGCGTGGCATGGGCCACGCAAGTCCACGCAGACGCCTGGGTGGCGCCACGTGGTAGGGGGGCTGGCAGGTGAAGGGCCCACGGGTTAGTGGGCCTTGGTGAGAGTATTGGGGCGATAACGCAAATGCATTACGCCTTTCTACCTTTTATACTCACCCTCTCTCATTCTTTCTTCCGTGTGGGACTAAGTTCCCATGAGTTTATTTGTTGCAGGCGACATGGCAGTATTGTAAGTGTGGGATGGGAGAGCTTCGATATAATGCTCGTTGATCGGGTGGACCGGAGTCCACCCGATCGTCATCAAAACACGTGCGAAATTCTCAATCGTTGATCACGTAAAGTGAAATCCAACGGTCGAGATGAGATCGCACGTGAAGCTCCTTGTGGAGATGTGGAGGCATCGTGAGGGTCCAATCTTCATCAGACGGGTGAAACAGGTGGAAGACGTGGGATCGTGCCCACTGTTTATGGGCAACGTGGACGCATTGCGAGCATCAGGTCTTCATCGGACGGGTGAAACAAGCGGCGATTGGATGACAGAAAACCAATGATTGCAAGATCGTGGCTCAAGATTGCGAGATCGTGGCTCTCCCAATCATAGCGATACGTGGACTCACCTCGACGCTGATATCAAAATCGGACGGTGGGAGAAGGTTAGATGGTGAGATCGTGGTCCACGATTGTCGTGCGATCGTGGTCCACGATCATCGTGTGATCAGGGCCAGGAATTGACCCTCACTGGATCAAACGACCCAGATTTTTCGTGGGAATTCCTCTTTAAAAACTGATGTTCTTCTCTTCTTTTCTCAACTTTTGATCGATTTGCGAAGGAATTATGCAAATTTGAAGGAAGATCTAGAGTTCATCATGATTCCCCTACGTTTAGACTCAATCGTGATCCGATTGGAGCAGGATTCGTCATGATTAATCGTTGGATTGGATCAAATTTTCCCCTTGAACGTCGAACGTCCGCTGACGAAGCATTTTGTGCAGCCGTTAAATCACACAAATGTCGGTAAAAAAAATTTATAAATTCGAAATCACGAAGATAAAGATAGAAAAATCAAGTAAAGTGTAAGTATCAGGTCGATCCACAGAGAACAAGGTTGACTTTAGTTGCAGAGTTGACTTGGTCAAACTTAGGTTTAAAAGTGGTTTTAAAGAAGTAGAAATAAGAGTTTATGAATAGAAATAATACAAATAGACTAAATAAGAAATTTTAATAATTGAAATCTCGGATTTGACAAAGAAAAGTCAAAGTCAAAGCATTGACTTTGACCAACAGTCGAAGTTCTGTAAAATCAGAGAGAACCAAAAGATTGTGACATTTCATTTCGTACAACATTTTCAAATCGATCATTTTTTATATGTCGAAATGGACGATTCCATCGTTTACTGTTGAAAAGAAAAGTGACAAGCGGTCTTTTCAAACCAAAAAAGATTTTTATCTTCTTTACTTTCTAATTCCCCAAAGTTCTTGTTCTTGATACCTATCAAGATAAACTGGGCTATCCTTATAGTATATCTCTTTAAAGGGGAATTCATCCTTTGTTTTTTCTTTTCCATTCACTGGAATTTTGTTCATTTCATTTATTTTGTACAGATCTTCTTTTTCTGCGGAACCAAAATAAAGGTTTTCTTCGGTGGATCCCTCTTATTCGTCTTGTTTAGTTTCTTTTGGTTACGAAGTTATTTCTATGGACGTTCGGCGTTCAAGAGGAAAATCTGATGAAATCCGATGGAATTCGTGATCAATCCTGCTCCAATTTTGATTGAAATTGAGTCTAAACGCGGGGAAATCATGATGAACTTAAGATTTTTCTCCAAATTCGCTTAATTGCTTCACGAATCAATCAAAAGTTAAGAAGAAAAGAGGGAATACATCATTTTTAAAGGGATTTTTCGCCTGAAAATTGCGGCCGTCTGATCCGGTGGACCGTTGGGAGTGATGGCCACGATCACACACCGATTGTAGCCCATCAATTGGATAAATGATGGCTCCTGATTTCGCGATGAATGAGCCACGATCGCAGCTCAATCAAGCCACGATCGCATCGCAATCGAGCCGCAATCACGTGGAACTCGCGCATCTTCAGCCATCCGATTTGATCAGGTCTCAATGCCTCTTGATGAAGATCACGATCGCGATCCACGCCAATCAATCCGCGAAGAAGATCGGACGCTCTCGATGCCTCCATGAGTCACCAGGTAAGCCCTCGATCGCGGTCACTTAAACTCTAATTCATGCACGTGCTTGTGATGGAGATCGCGTGGACCTGAGTCCACTCGATCGAGGTGTCTTAAGCGACTCGATTAGAATCCAACGTACGCGATTAATCCATGTGTCTTGCATTAGAAAAAAATTAAACGAGACAGTCCCAGATAGAGAAAAACAAAGGGATTCGCGCGTATAAAGGGTAGAGGGGTGGTAAGCGTTTGCGTTACCGCCCCAATAATCTTACCAGGGCCCACTAACCCATGGGCCCTTCACCTGCTGACCCCCCTGCCACGTGGTGCCCCTCACGGGCATCTGCGTGGACCCGCGTGGCCTCCTGCCACATGTCCGCGCCACCTGCGCCTCGCGTGGACCATGCGCGGCCCTGCCACGTGGCCTCTATGCCACGTCGCATCCACGCTGGTCGCGAGCGCCACGTCAGCAGTGCCTACCACGTCAGTGTGCGTGCCACGTCATCCGTGGGGTGTGGAATACAAAAACCCCAGTTTTTGAATTTTTAATTACAAAAATACACTTAAAAATCAAATAAAAATCCGGAAAAAGGTCAGAAACTTTATAAATTAATAACTTTGAATATACAACTCCTTTTAATTTCAAAATTTCTCCATTGGATCACAAATTTCTTCCTTTTTAACATCATGCCATCTAAAATATAATTTCAAAGATTAATCTAAGATGAATTAAAAATTAGCGTGAATCATTTCAACTTTAAGTTATAAATGCATGTTATAACTTAAGAAATCTTCTTTAATATCTTCATCATACTTTCATCTTGAAATTTATCCTTCGAAAACATGTACTAAAGTCAAAGTAATTCAAGAAAGAGATTAACTTTCATTAATTTTAACTTTGTAAAAGATTAATCATCAGTCAATCATAAAATTAACCCTAAATTATGCATAAATATAGACTTTAGTCAAATGACATACCAATGGAGAAAATTCATGAAAATTAGGATAACATGCATCATATTCACATAAAATAAGCATGAATATGAGTTAATTAGGATAAGAAATTAAGTTATAAATGCATGTTATCATCTACCGAGGAAGTAACTACACAAATTCACTTTAATCCACGTGAATTGAAGCCCCATCTTTGCGGAAATTGGGCTAGCAGTGAGATTTGATCCTTCATCCAATGATAATTTGAGTTTTTATTAGATTTAGGACGTTAATTTTGTGTTTAAAGTCATTTTGTTCTTCATTTTTACCCAATTTTGACTCAAATTTTTGCTCACTTTGAAAATAAGATATCTCTTTGATCTTAACTCTGATGATTTTGGTTTCACAGTTTTCTGTGGATAGAAAATTTGTAAAATTCCAAGATCATTTGATCCCTAAATTTGACGTTTGACCAACCATTGTTCATTTTCAATCGGAATTTGAGCGTTGACTTGCGGGCTCAATTACTCTTAAAATACAAGTTCGAATTTGATGATTTTGGTCTCTTTGGAATACTCTAGTTGTTAGCTTTCTATTGATATATAAATTTTAAGATTTTGATATCAATTGATAAGTCAATTTGAAGATTTTATCTGAAGTGCTCATTTCGGGATTTTTCTTATATTTGATTTTCAATAATTCATAATATATCCATTTCCTATCGAAAAATCACGAATTTTATATCAATGAATTCCATTTTCTCTATAGATTATGAATATATAGTTTTCGTAATATTTTAAGCTCTTTTTATTCTCTCGATTTTCATAAAGTCAATTATTGGTCAAAGTCAACGCTTTGACCTTGACTGTTGACAGTTCTCTGTTAAACAAGAAATCTAAAATTTTAAAATATCTTATCTCATACATTCAGATCATCTCCATTAATTTCATATCATTATCACTTCTTTCAAACCTTAATTTAACGTAAGTTGGACCAAGTCAGCTTTGCAATGAAAGTCAACCTTGTTCTCTGTGGATCGACCCGGTACTTGCAATTTACTTGATTTTATATCTTTGTCATTGTGAGTTCAGAATTATAAATTTTGTTTGAGCGACGTTTGTGTGTTTTAACGACCGCATAAAACGCTTTGTTAGCAATCAATGCTTGTGTGCATGTGTTGAATAGGTCCTCAGAGAAGAGTTTGCAAGGGAAGATACCCTACAAGATGTCGAGTTGGAAGAAGGCCTAGTTGAGTCATCTTAGGATTTTTGGCTCAATTATGCATGTGAAGACTCCTAAAGCCTTGAGAATTCTTGAAGGTAGGAGCAAAGAAATGATGTTTTCGGGATATGAGAGAGATACTAAGGGTTATCGGTGTTTCAACCCCACCCCACACAAGATTCATTTTATTCATGATATTATCTCTGAAGAAGGGTGCAAGTAGAACTTCATGGAATGCCAAACGAGTGAAGGTATTGATAGGTATTTTGTGGCCTGCAAGCCAATCATACTTTCATCTTTTGTTTATATTCATTAAAGTGGACTTTTATTCATTGTCATTCTTGTGTGATGTTTGCAATGAAGTCCATGAACATATGCAATGATAAAGTGAATTATGATGAGATCATAATACAATGATCTTTTGTCTTTAAACATATGTTCTAAATATTCCTATTTGTGGGATATTCTAGAAAGACATCAAATTATCTGGAAAGAACAACACTATTTGATCTGACTCATATGATGAGTATGGCTGATCCTTTGGCTATCGGTGTTGAGACACCAAGGATAGATATCGGGTGCTCTTTGGAGAAAGAGTTCACTGAATTGATCCGTATGAATCGTTGAATGGTATTTTGCCAAATTTTCAATCAGGTTGATTCATGTCACGATTGTGTATGTGGTCTTTTGACCTAAGACACCAAAGACATCTTGTGGATGGATGATTGTGTTTTGACTATGACTTATGAATCTCTAGCCGTGAGATCTCTAAAACGTGATAGATTGGATATGACATGAAAACCTCGAAGGTGATTGAGTCGTTAAGATGAGATCATCTGCCCTTAGTTTATGAGATTTACTCAAGGAATGAGATGCGGTTAAATCCTTGGCCAGGGTAGTGGAAATATTAGGGAAGTTGTTCTCAATAATTTCCTACTCGTATCAGTACTAAATTGAGTGACCAATTAGGGTTTGACAATTAACCATACCCTAAGTCATTCATGAGTCTCGTGTGAATAAAGGATTATACGTACACGGTAACTGATATGCGTAAAAACGCGGTCGTCAAATGCGCGCTTTTACGTATCAAACAAAATTTATAACTCAACTCTTCAAATCTGATTTTTAAATTAGAACAGTGGCAAGTCGAGGTCGAATCCACAGAGAGGAAGGTTAAGAGATTGAAATCAGAACTATTTTTTTGGTATTTTAGATTTAGAAATCGGAAATGGTCGATGAAAGGAAGAAAATGTGCGTGGAGAAGAAATGAACCGAACGATTGCTTCCAAACTCCTTTCGAAGATTGGAAACCCTTGATCGAGGATGGAAAAGTGATTTTTGGGGTTTGTAAATGTGGAAATGTGGATGAACAGATGAGGAAAATGGAAGAAATAGATAGAAAACGATCCTAATCTAAAGATTCGTGATGAAAATACATCCAATGATGCTCCCTAATCAAAACATACCTTCGAGAGCCGTATATTTCGCCCGGACTCGGCGTCTTGCATCCAACACGAAGAATGAATAGAAGAGGGAAGAAACTCACTGAAAATGAAGTTCAACACATGAACAATGATCCATCGCTGCTTTCTTTCCTTCTGGCTAGCCAATGCTAGAAGCAAACAACAAAACATTGATAACCCTAATTTTTTCGTCTCAGAACTTAAATCAGCCCCAGCAGATTCGTGGAGCATGAAAGGAAGATCATGCCCACGAAATTTCAGCCCCTAACTCCATCAGGATCGTCGGATATTGTGATTTTAACTTGGAACATTTCGTGCCGTTGATCTGCCCTTCTCTCTCCTCAGATCGCGCCGGTCAACCTGCTCCTATAACAACCGCTGCGGTCAAACCTGCAAAAAAAAATCATTATCTCTCCTCTCTCCTCTCCTGTCTTTCCTCTAGTCTCTTCTCTCTCTCTCTTCTCTCTCGATGGCGAAAAACAGGTGCGGTGAAACGGCGAGCGAGAGAGAGAACTCCTCTCGTGACGGAAATTGTTTCCGTCGCGAGAGAGGGAGAAGATAGAGAGAGAGAGAGAGATCGAGGGAGAGAGAAGAAGGGAGCAAAAAGGGAAGAGGAGATGAAGACGAAGAAGAGAATGCGAGAGAGAGAGTTCGCCGGAGAGAGAGGAAGGGAGCGAGAGAGAGGCGAACTCTTCTCGCAACGGAAATCATTTCCGTCGCGAGAGAGAGACATTCACGGAGGAAGAGAGAAAGCGAAGAAAAAGAAGAAGAGGGGAGAGAAAGCCAGAGAAGGAGAGAGAGTGGGGAGAGAGGAAAACTTTCCTCCTCCCGGCTCTCTCGCGACGGAAGCAATTTCCGTCGCGAGGAGAGAGAAGGAAAGAGAGAAAAGACGAGGAGAGAGGGAGGCTTTTCCTCCCGCCTCTCCTCACGACGGAATTTTTGTCGCGAGAGAGAGAGCGAGGGGAAGAGAGAGGAAAAGAAGAGAAATCCAGAGGAAGAGAGGAGAAGGAGAGAGGGAGAAGGTGAGCTGGGGACGAACGCGGAAGAGAGAGAAAGAAGAAGGAAAGAGAGAGGACGTCCTCCTTGCGGTCGCCTCGCGACGGAAGCAATTTCCGTCGCGAGGAGACGCGAGAGGGAGAGAGGGAGGTGGAGGAGGAAGAAATTTTCCTCCTCCTCCCCCTTACGCGCGCACGCCCGCGCGTGCCAGGAGAGGAGTGAATCTCTCCTCGCGACGGAAAATTCCGTCGCGAGAGAGAGAGAGACTCGCTAGAGAGAGAAGAGAAAGGGAGAGCGAAAATCTCCCTCTCCCATTCGCACGCACGCGTGCGCGAGGAAGAGAAGGAGAGGGGGAGTCTTTTCCTCCCGCCTCTCCTCGCGACGGAACTTCCATCGCGAGAGAGAGAGCGAGGGGAAGAGAGAGTTCTCCTCGCGACGGAAATGTTTCCGTCGCGAGAGAGAAGAGAAGAGAGAACGGAAGAGTTAGAGAAATGAAAAGAAAAAGAAAGGAGAGGGAGGAGAAATCTCCCCCTCCTTCTGTAACGCACGCGCGCGTGCGGGAGAGTAAGGGGGAGAAGTTCTCCTCGCGACGGAAATTCTCCGTCGCGAGAGAGAGAGACGGGGAGATAGAGAGAGAAAGGGAAAGAAATAGAGAGAGAGAGGGTGAGAGGAAAAGAGAAAAGAGGAAATTTCCGTCGCAACGGAAATTTCCGGAAAGAGAGAAATAGCGAGAGAAGAAAGAGAGAAGAGAGAAATGAAGGAAAGGGAGGAAGAAAGAGAGAAAAAAGAGAGAGAGAGAGAAAGAAAGAGAGATAGAGAGAGAAAGAGAGAGAGATTCTCTCTCCTCTTCTTTTTCTCTGTTCCCCTTTTTTTCTATTTTTATAAAGTTATTTTTTTCAGGATTTCAATTTCTCAAATTCTCAAAAGATACTAAAAAATCCAGAAAAAATGTTAATTCATTTGATATAAAAATATATATAATCTTGATGAATCAATGTCATTAAAATGCTCATAAAATGCTATTAATTATGAAAAATCAGGAATATCCTTTAAAACATAGAAATTATCAATTTAATCATTTTAAATCATGATAACATGCATTTATGATTATATTTCAAAGATTAAATGTATAAAATACATGATATTAATGCATGAAATTGCCTGTTATCAGTAACCAATAATGACAGGTGATAACATGCATTTATACATGAATTTACATGATTATTAATGCAAATAAAGACATTTATTACTCCCATTGTATGCATGTTATCATATTTTAAGTATATTTCTATCATTTTACACAATTTCATGTTATGATCTAAAAATACATCAATTTATGGATTATTATACATAACTAAACATTATGATTTTAATCCTAATTATATTTGAGATCATAACTATGTTGTAATGATGAAAAAGAGAAAAGATCTTTATATATATTCATGTATTTTTCTTAAGTTATTTTAGAAAATACATGAATGTATTTATTTAATTAAAATTCATTCTCTTACTATTTTAATATTTTGACTTTTTATAATGATAGATTATTCAATTTCTGATCCAACAATACAAATTTCAATTAACTCGGAGTTGTATTTTAAAAGTTATAATTTTTACAATTTTTAGGAATTTTTTGAAATTTATCTGAATTTATTTAACTCTACTTTCCATTTTAAATTAATTAAAAAAATTAAAAGGGGTTTATATTACCCATTTTTAATATTACGCACACAAGCGTGCGCTGATGTGGTGGAGCACTGCCACGTGGCGACGCGCGGATGTGTCTTTGTGTGACTCGTGGACACGCGTGTGTACGTGTGTGTGTGACATGTGTGCATGACACGTATGCGCGGATTTTATATACGGGTTAGGAGCATCCGTAATCGGATTTAAGCTAACTGCTTAAATCCGTGGATATTATAGATTCAATTAAACCCTTTGACTTATTCCGTGTGGGATTATGTGCACATGTTTTTATTTCACGGGACGTGGCATTATTTAAGACGTCCGATCGCGTGATTTAATCACACGCGTCGGATGTCACTTACTCTTTAGGTACATGGTGACATCTCTCGAGCTGTCGATTCGATTAAAATGAACTTTAATCACAACCGTCCATCAAACGAGTTATGACGATCAAGATTTATCGCGATTGATGGACCTTTTGTTTGATTGAGACCGTCCGATGAAGATCCAACATACAATCAAAACAACTCGTCTCTTCAAAGCACGCGACGTGGCTCACTGTGGACACTCCATTGCTGATCGGACGGATGTGACTTAATTGCACCGATTGATCAACAACCGCGTCATCTCAACCGTTGATCGCGATTAGACCGTTGATCCGACAGCTACACCCAATTCTCTTATAAATAGAACTATTCTTCGCGACGGAAGAACACCCTTGGATTTTTGAGTAAAATCGGACTGTCTAGACACCACAATCTGAGAGTCTTTTGATTTCTTTGCCTTCTTGACATGTTTCGGCGTCTGAGGAGTGCTTGAAATCAAAAATTGATCGAGCGAGTAAGGAGAAGTCACATCTTGAATGCCAATTTTCGTCTTCGAAATCGCAGAATGAATAACCATGCATCTATCGATTAATTGGATCATTTCGAGCGCGACCTTGGGTTAGATTGTATGCTTTCATCTTAATCTTTCATCATTTAGCATTAGATTTAAGTTTTGAATTGTAGATTAAGTTTAATTTCAGTTTAATTTTGGCTTTAATTTAATTTCGCGATCAAATTTTTTTCTCACTTTCAAACTTCGATTACTCCGCGAATTTTAATCCAAATCACTCAATTTTTGATTATGTGGATTCAAAATTGAGTTATCTATCTTAATATTATAAATTGCCTAATTTCTAAACTCAATTCGTTGTCTGATTTGATCGAATTTCAAAGATATCTCTCAAAATTCCCTAATTATCCATAGATTCGACCCTTATTTACCATTATACCCTTCAATTCGCAAATTAATCTTTAAATTGGTAAGTTTAGACTTTTTTTTGACACGACATCGTGTGTATTCAATGACCACGCGCATTTGTTTCATCACATGGTTCCATAAAAGAGTTCTAATATACTCTATATCTTCTGGAGCACACAGTGTAGCTTGGCACCCACTGGGCTGCCGACTCAACCTGTTGATTGGGTTAAATCAATCCTTAGTCAATTAATGTGTATATTGATATAGTTAATTGATAAGGAAGACCAATCAGTGTTATTAGGTTGATAGAGTCATTAACTAGTGAGATATATGGACCAAGAGGGTCACACACATAAGATCAATAGACTTCGGTGGAAATAGACATAATAATAAGGGTTTTTGTGAAAATTTCATATTCCTAAAGTCTATAAATAAGGGGAGAACTGATAGGCTCAAAGTTGTCGTGTGTTTAAGCTCGACAAACTTACTATTTATAACTAGGAAACTAAGAATTAACTGACATAATTGGGATGTATAGGTTTCCTAGGTCGATTCACAAGGACTTTAGGGCGAGAGAATAGCAATGTAGGCGGTAAGAGGAGAAAATGATCTAGGTTACTTGGGCATATCAATTGGAAGGGCAATTAGAGAGTGTGCAAAATAGAGATGTATTAAAACTAGGATGAAATTTAGGAAAGATGGGGAAGTCAGAGAAAGAAATGGAGGGAACGAAGAGCTGGAGAGGATACTTTTTAGGGAATATAAATAGAGGTAAAGAGTGACAAAATAGATGGATAAAAAGGGGTAGAAGCAAGAGAGAGACTATTGACTATTGACTGGAGAGAGAGAACACCGAGGATAGAATGTTGATCGAGGAGGTATTGAGCGAGAGATTGAGGTAGAGAAAAGAGATTTACTGTTGACTGAGGAAGGTAGAGAATAGAGAGAGGGACTGAGGGAGGTAGAGAGAATAGAGAGAGAGAGGCGAGATGAGAGCTGCTTAAGAATGTAGAAAAGAGAGAGAAGTCCAGATATAAAAGATAAAAGAAGGGAAAAAGAAGAGGAGGAGAAAAAGAGAGAATGGGAGAGAGAGAGAGTAAGGAGAGGATGAACTGTAGATCGGGTGAGAGGAAAGAATATTAAGAGAATGTAGGATATTTGACAATCGAGAGAGAGAGATAATGCAAAATCTGAGAGAGCGATAAGAGAGAGAATCAAATAAGTAAGATCAAAATGTAGCAAAGAATTTGGGAAGGGATGCGATTAAGAGGGAACAAACGTGATTACGAAAGAAATCGGAGAGAAACAAGTAATAGAAATTAAGAGGGAAGAACGAACGGAATATGGGAAAGAGGGTGAAGTGAAAGAGAAAAAACTAGGACGAAGGAGGAAGAGATAGAGATATCCTGGATGTACGGGAAGAGGGCAGAAAAGAGAGAGAGAGTAGTTGCAGGATAGCGAAGAGAGAGAGAGCGAGAAAGAGGGAGAACGGAAACTTCCAAAGCAAAAGAGAGTGAGAAGAGGGAAAACAAGAATTCGAGAGAGATGGAGAGAAATTTGGCGAGAAAGAGAGAGAGTGCGTGAGGGGGTATTTGGAAAAGAATGAGATAACGAGAGAGAGGGAGATAGCGGAAGAATGAGAGCTAGAGGATGCTGCTCAACAGGAATAGAAGAGAGAGAGAAGGTAGAATCGGAAGATGAATCAGAAGAGAGAAGTGAGAGACAAATCAGAAGAGATTGATAGGGAGAGAGGACTGGAGAGACTTGAAATGGCAGGGAACTATGGGGATAGAGGAAGGAAAACGAGAGAGGAAGCGTTCAAAAGAGAGAGAGAAAGAGTTGCTCGAAGAGGATCACAATCGGAAGAGGAAAGGAAGAGAGAGTAGCCATGAGAAAGTGAGCGAGATCGTGTGAGAGAGAGAAAGAAAAATTGAGGGAGAGAAGAAAAAAAAACATTGGTTGTTAGAAAGAGATTTAGTGGAAGAATGGGACGTAAACGAGAGAACGAGATGGGAAGCAAGAGAGAGATTGCGAGAGAAAGAAAAAAGGATAGAGCAAGAGGAAGAGCACTGCAACGACGAAAATACGAAACAAAAAACAAAAAGACGAAGAAAACGAAAATACCAAAACGACGAAACAAGAAAAACGAAAAGCACCGCAATAGCATGAGATGTTTCCAAGGAGGAGGGGATCGAGAGAGAGGATAGAGAGAAATAAGGAGAATGCTGATAATGGAAAATCAACAGAAAGTGCGAAATAGAAATTTAGAGGGCATAAGAAGACTAGAAAAGGAGAGAACCGCAAGAAAAGTATGAAAAGAAATTGGAAAAAGAAAGAGAGAATAGGCTCGCGGAAGATAGGATAGAAGAGAGTAAGATATCGACGAGGGGAGCAGAAGAAGAGGATAGACAAGCAGAGACCTAGAGAAGGGGAAAAGAAAGTAGAGATTAAGAGGATAAGAGAACTAGCGATGGAGATCGGGGAAGGAAGTATTGTTAAGAAGGTGAAGAAGAAAAAAAACTAGAAGAGCCCAGCATTTCTATTACAACCATTTGACTGGCAGAACCCTGGCAAATAAAATTATTAAAAAGAAGAAACCTAAGAGAGAGAGTGGTCCAAGAGGAAGAAGAAGCTAAAAGAAAGGAGAAGGGGAAGAGAGGAAGACTGGAGAGGAGAATTTTTGCCCCTTTTAATTCCCCTCTGTCTCCTCTTTGCTGGGCTCACGTTGTTTGACTGGGTTTACAATTGCTTGTCTTGGACAGCCCATTAAGCCTTTTAAACACTCCCATTTTGGAGGAACTTCCTATTCTTCCTCTTGTATAGTTCTTGAAAATCAGAAAAACCAAAGGCATGTAGAATGAACTATTTTTGATGCACTATTAGTCTAAAACATTAAGTTATGATATAGTAGAGGAGGTGGTGTATTCAAGAGTTTAATAGGCTTAAATAAGAGTAATCCATGAGTGTTTATAACCAAATTTTGTGTTCTTATGAAGAACGACCATAATAGTGGTGCCTATGCAAGCTTAGTGGAACTTCTCCTCTCTCTTCTCTTCCTCTCGTAGTGACAAGTGTTCAAGAGGAGATCTGATTGTCTTGAGACTATATGGATACCGTTAGAGGACGAATGCTTGAACGGTTGAATAACTCTTTCAAATGATCCATAGAAGTATGAATTTTATTCTATACTAGTTTATAGGATCATCTAGAATAGATGATGAGATCATCTATTCTTGGTGATTCAACTCTGTTGAATGTTTTGATTCAACACCTTTCGCTACAATCATTGTTTTGGTCCAAAACTTGGAGAGCTTGTCAAGCCTCGGATCCATGAAGGTATAAGATTTTTAAAGAGCTTTATGTTTCAGGTATTGAACTTGGACTTGAGAGTTCAAAAGAGAGGATGGAAGAAAATTTCCATGTGCTCCATGATGTGTCTTCAAATGGAGAAGTGGGTCAAAACCAAGGATCAAAATCAACAAGTGGTGAAGGGACATTATCGAATCTTTTTGTTACGCTACTGATCTGATTAAGGAGTAGTCCCTCATCCCATTTGAAGAACCTACCACTTATTCCAAGGTTTCTCAATAAGAAGTGTGGAGGAAAGCTATGGAGAAGGAAATATATTCTATCGATAAGAATGATACATAGATGTTAGTGATGGCTCCAAAAGTGTGCAAACCCATTGGTATGAAGTGGGTATAAAAATTAAAGAAGAATTTGTTGGGTGAAGTTGCAAAGCATAAGGCAAGAATTGTTAACACATGAAGAATGATCAATCGTTGATTTCTTTCTTTGTAGCAAGCCAATGTTAGAAACATACAATAAAATATTTAAAAACCCTGATTTTTTGTCTTAGAACTTGAATTAGCTCTAACAGATTCGTGGAGCTTGAAATGACGATTATACCCATGAAATTTCAGCCCTAGATCCTCCTTAGATTTGCGTTGATCAAATCAATCGTGATCTGGTTATTGTCTCTTCTCTCTCCTCTCTCCTCTCTCCTATTTCTTCCAACGGTGAGAGAGAGTAAGAAAGAGGAAAGGTAACAAAGAGAGGAAAGAGAGGAGGGGAAGAGAGAGAGAGCACGCCGCGCGGGAGAGAGGGGAAAAAAATTGAGAAGGAGGCATGGCGGAAGGTGAAGAGGAGAAGAGAGACAGAAAGGAGGGAAGGAGATGACGCGTGTAAGAGGAATTTTATGCGCTTGATGGAAGAGAAATCCGTCGCGTGCAAGAGAGAAAAGAGATATGAGAGGAGATGAGAAGAAAAGAAGGAGAGGGTGCAGAAGAGAGGAAGGACTAGATGGAGAAAGAAAAGGAGAAGAAAGCAAGAACAGGAAAGATACTGGAGAGGAAGCGCGCCGCCGCGACGAAAAATTCTGTTGGGAGAGAGAGAGAGAAATAGGGAGAACGAATGAGAGAGAGGTGTGAAAGAGACGAGGGAGAGAGCGGGAGAGAAGGAAGAGATCGCGATAGAGAGGGCATGCGCGACGGAGTGGGTTTCCGTCGTGCGCGTGAACGGACGGAAGAGTGAGGAGAGGAGGAGAGATAGAGCGCGTGAGAGAGATGGAGGTGTCGCGGGAGAGAGAGAGAAGTGGAGGAGGAAGAAATTTTTCCTCCTCCTCCCCCTTACGCGCGCACGTGCTTGTCTGGAGACGAGTGAGTCTCGCGGCAGAAATTTTTTTGTCGAGAGATAGAGAGAGAGGGAGAGAGAGAGGGAGGGAGAGAAAGAGGGAGAGCGTGGGAGAGAGAGGAGAGGGCAGAAGAGAGAGAAAGAGGGAGAGAACGCTTCTCTCTCCTCTCTTTCTTTTTTTTCTTATTTTTTTCTTCTTATTTTAGTATTATATTTTCTTCAAATAAATTCATTTTTTAAGGATTTGAATTTCTAAAATTTCTCAAAAAGATTCTAAAAAAATCCATAAAAATGTTAAATAGCAATAATATATTCTTGATGAATCAATGTCATTAAAATACCCATAAAATGCTATTAGTTTTATAAAAATCGTGAATATCTTTTAAAACGTAAAATTTATGATTTTAAATCATGATAACATGCATTTATGATTATATTTTAAAAAAGAAATTCATAAAATGCATGATATTAATACATGAAATTGCATGTTATCACCGAGAGTGTTAGAGTTTGCATCATTTAGATATAAAATCCACCTTCTTAATTGGTGAAATCAAGGAGAAGATCTATGTCATCTAAGCATAAGGCTTCGTGGAGAAGGGAAAGGAGTGGGTGCTCAAGCTAAACAAAGCCCTCTATGGACTTAGGCAAGCACTAAAAGCATGGAATGCCAAAGCTTGATTGTACTTTGAGAAGTATCGGATTTGTGAAGAGCAAAAACAACCAAAGTGTGTAACACTTGAACTCTATTGAAGAAAAATTGATTGTGGGAGTGTTTTCTGGATGACTTGATCATCACAAGTGAAAGTGAGGTCAAAGTGAAAGAGTTCAAGGAGACAATAATGAAGATTTTTGAGATGACGGACTTAGGGTTGTTGTGCTCATAATTGGGAATTGAAGTGCATCAAGGTGAATCCCAAATAGCCTTATCTTAAAAGCAATATGCAGCTCACATCTTGTAGAACTTCAAAATGGTTGAATGCAATAGAACCAAGACTCCAATCAAAGCTTAGCTGAAGCTAAATAAAGAAGAAGGTACGAGAAGCGTGTGTTAGTTTAACCTAAGTTTGATAATTTACTTAGGTGCGCTTTTTATGTTTATGAACTATTATATTAAGTAATGTTTAGATTTTGATTAATAGCTCTTTGTCAAAATGATTTGAGAAGGGTATGTTTGTGTTTGTGCATGTACCAATGGATTGAGAGTTGACCCACGTCCACTCCGGAACGAAGACGTTGCTACGAATAAGCTCGAGATTACTTATTTTTCTAATCTGCTATTAAAACGTTTAAATAAGAAATTCTAAATATATCATTATTATTGTTTTAGTTAAGTTCTCTTAAAGATACCACCATTTAAGTTTCATCCTCCAAAAACTATTAATTAGAATTATTATTTATGTTATTTTAGTTTACATGTTTAATTTGTCTTATTCCCATTAGTTTAGAATATCAATGTTTAACATCCATCGTTAAAACAAATTATTGTTCTTTATCCTTTTATTATTGATTCGTTTTCATAGTTTAATTTGCCTTTTAGTTATGTTAAATTAATTGTTGACTTAATTATTTCTTTTATTCCATGAGCAGGTACTTCTAATATTGGGTATATACCCACAAAAACCGGATAAAGGCTAAAAATAAAAATGAATGAAGAAAGAAAAACACACAACTCTGTTTTCCTTCTCTTTCTAAAATCTGTTTTCTATTTTTGTGTTTATTTTCGGATTCGTGCGGTTCATAAAATTGGCTTTTCTAGAGTTTGCGTTTGTCTTTTTACTCTTGTGTTGGATTTTGATTTCAGATTGGTTCAAATTGAACTACGTTTTATTTTCGGATTTCCCGTCACGGTTTCTCTCCATACGGTTTTCTTTTTTTAGATTGCTTTGGTAGTTTTATAAATTTGGTTTTTCCTATTTTTGGTTTTTACAAATTTCATTTTTCTATTTTGTGATTGTGGTTGTTTTTTAATTTATTTTACGATTGTCTGATTTTGTTTGCGATTTGAATACTCTGATTTTTCGTTTATTTATTTTGTTGAGATGAGTTTATTCAGTTTAGATTTTAATTAATTTTTTAATTACTCCTTTAATTGAATGAGTGATTTGCCATATCTTTTAACCTGAGTTGATTAGTGCTCTTCAGATTTCTCGTTTCTCAGTTTCGTTCTTTTTTATTTTAATCTTTAACTAAAAAGATTCTTGTTGAACTTCGTGTAAGATCCGTAGCGAACTCAATCAGTTTTAGTTATATTTATTTTGTTCATCGAATCATTTTCAGTCATATTTATCTAATTTCTGAATTTCTGAACTCCTAAATTTTTGAGCTTCCAAATAAGCCATGCTAAATTGCTTTTGAGCTAAATCGAGTCTAGTTTTATTTAAAATGGGAAAATACATCGTTCAGCCCTAGATGTGAGTTTGATCTCACATAATTTGAGATCTCATCTGATAATTTATATAAATATCATCTGAGATCTTATTTAGCAAATCATTACACGCATATATTTATAGATATCTTCTGGTTTTTTTATTAGATATTTCAACTTTTATAAACGTTCAGGTTTAGTGAGACCTCATCAAGGTGAGATTCAAGGTGCTTTAATTTCTAGTGAATTATTTATCATTTATTGGTTAATTTATCAAATATATGCATTCAGTTCATAGTGAGGATATTTGAAGAATTACTCAAGGGGTTATGAGCGTTATTGTGTTGTTGCATTTCTCTTTTATATTCAAGGGAGAATACCACAGAAAGTCAAAGTCAACATCAGTAGTCAAAGTCAACAGTAGCAGTCAAAGTCCACATCAATAGTCAAATTCAAGATAGAAGTTAAAGTCAATAGAAGTCAGAAAGTCAAAGTCAAATCAGTAAATCAGGGGGTTATCTCAATTTGTTTTATTTTTAATAATTTTTAGAAATTTGTTTTACGGATATCATAGTTACATTATTTGTTATTGCTTGTTTTGATTGAGATAGGTTGTTTTAGTATATTTCCTTATAGATTTATATTATATAAGTTTAATTAAAGCACTAGGATAATTACACATACCATTATATTTTACGTGGACTCTTGGTGAGTCATACTTACCCGTGAGGGTAAGGGGGAGATTCCTTGGGAATCATAGTGAGTCGGGACGACTCTATGGAGTTGACTAGAAAGTCAACTTGAAGGATATTTCTTCTTCACCTTGTAGGATTACTCGGACTCGAGGACGAGAAACTTACTTGGTGCGTGCGTGGATCGGTGCTAAGACTCAGTGACTCCATAGGGGCAGGCCAACACGAAAGAGAGTAGGGAGTGGCACGCGGAGCTCTAGGTGTTGGCACGAGGGACAGGACGAGTGGAGGGGTACCGAAAGACGGTGGTGAAGTAAGGTTACTGACTGAAAGCATGAGTGAGTCAGATCAAAAGATCGTGTAGAACTTTTGATCTGATTATCTTGGCCAGCTAGTAGTTGCTACTAGGAGATCAAAAAAGGTGAGGAGTAACTCTTGGAGGACTATCTCCTCCTAGGATTGGCGCGGGGGTTTGGAAACCTTGTCTAGTATAAAGAAATCTAGCCTATGAGTGACGTGATAAAGTTGAGTGATAATCAACAAATTCGGAAAGGGGTTAGAATAACATAAATATTAAAAAAACTAATTCATCCCCCTCTTAGTAATTTCACTATCTCATTAGGGAATTTGAGAGTGGATGCGACATTGTATAGAAGCTTGATTGGAAGCTTGAGGTATCTACTTCCTATGTGACATGACTTTATGTATTTAGTAAGCATATTGCGTAGATACATGGTAAATCTTACCTCTAACCATTGGACAAAAACCAAGAAGGTGTTGAGGTATTGACAATACATATTAATGCGGTCATTCAAAACACACGAGGATGTGTCAAAACAATTTTAAAACTCAAAAATTAAATATTTTAATCAAGAATTGTAGAGTTAAATGATAAGTGAAGGTCAAATCCACGAAGAATTAGGAAATTTCTGAGATGTTGCTCAAATTTTATCAAATCCATAGAATCAAAATTATAGATTTTAGTAGATTTAGAAAGAAGACTCTAAAACGAATCCACAGAATACAAAATCAAGCAATGTGGATTAGTATTCATGGAGAAATCACGAAGCAAAAGCTAGAGAGAAAAATCGATCGCGAAGAGAGAGAAAACATAAAAACCTCATAAAATTAGATTAATCTATGATTCAAAATTGAAATCTAATGATATAGGAAGAAAGATGAGGGAGAAAACATGTAATGTAACAAAAAATTGCACTCGAATTTGAATTGATCTCCTGATTAAGGATTTTCAATTCATATTTTGAAAAACAAAATTGGGTGTTCAAGAGGTGAATTCTGTTGATTCTCTCAATGAAATCTCACTTTCATACACTCCTTGGACGTAGAAATTAATCTAGAAGAAAAGAAAACCAAGAGATTCAAGGATTGAGATGTTTAAATACTTTGATTACTCGAAACATCTATTAATACATTTTCTGTCGAAAAGAGAGAGTTTAAAGGGGTAAAATTTTGGGCGCAGATATTGGATCATCTCTTTATCTTTGAGGGCTAAGATTAAACTTGAAAATCAGACGTTCCTCTTTTTGCCACATCACTTGCGATAAAATAAATAAAAGGATAGTCTCACACGACAAAAATAATGGTGCAAATCGTGTATAAATATATGGCATGATTTATTGGGTTAGCTTATATGCTGAAAAGAAGATGCTTAACCCACTAATCACACAGGCACACACGTTCACACACAAAGTCACAACTGTGCTCCACGTGTTGCGTGCACACATTGTGACGTGGGGACACATAATTCTCGCTGCAGCGTCAGTTGCCATGTCAGCGTGCAATATATAACATGAATTTTTTATTTCAAAAATCAAAATAAAATAAAAAATAAATCCAAATGAATTCAAAAATTTCTAGGAAAATCCCTAAGAAATTAGAAAATTCATAACTTTCAAATTGTAACTCGAAATTAATACAATTTTTTTTGTTTGATTAGAAATTAAATAATCCACCACTATAAGACCAAAAATTTAGTAAATAACAAGAGTATAAGTTTTTATTTAAAAATTACATTCATTTATTTTTGAAAATAAAAGTAAAAAAATTAGTGATTGTATAAAAAATATTTGATCTTATTATTTAATATTAAAAACCAACCATCGTCTTAAATATAGATGGGAAGAATCTAATTTAAAATATGCTATATAATTTTACATAATTGTCCCTAAAATTATGCAATTTGAGATTGTAACTTAAAATTTCATGAAATAGTAGATATGCATGCAAAGTACGATAACATGCATAAGAATGGAATATTTTTTGCCTTAATTTGTATTAATAATCAAATAATTAGATGTACAAATTTCATGTTATCAAGTACTTCAAAGCTACCATAGATTTTGGTCGTATATATAAGCAGGGAGTAGGAAATCCTTATATGATTGGCTATAGCGATAGTGACTTTGTAGGTGGTGTGGAAGATAGAAAGAGTACTATGCGGAAAGTTTTCTTTCCTAGTGGTCTACCTAGCACTTGGAAGAGCTTGAAGCAAAAGGTGGTGGTCTTAACTTCATGTGATGCTTAATATATAGCCATTACATAAGCCGTTTGTGAAGGTGTGTAGATGGCACGGTTAGTGATAGAGATAATGGGGGTTGAGATTGAAGTGGTGCAGATTTTGGTTGATAACTAATCAGACATCATGCTATGAAAGATTTCAGCCCATCAGAAGAGAACCAAGCACATTGCCACATGCAATTATTTTTATGCAAGATTGTGTCAAAGATGGTAGAATTGTTATCAAGCATGTGAAGAGCGAAGATCAATAGGCAAACATCCTCACAAAAGCTTTGGGAAAAGATAAATTTGTAGAGCTTTGTGACAAAAGTAGAGTGAAGAAAGCTTGGGATGAGGAGAAAAGCAAGTAGGAGCATATGGGAAGTGATTTTCTCGTTGGTAGCTTGACTAGCACATGACACCATTTTGGCACACGTGGAAATGCGCATGGCATGCACAAATGACACACAATCGGTAGGTGGTACATTACCCTGATGAGGGGGAACCTTGTGGTGCACAATGGCATGGAAGATCAAGCACTAGAATGCACCCGTGACAAGTTGTTTGGTGTGTGCTATAATAATCTCTAAGGAAGTGCATTTTTAAGGGGACCCCACCTGCACATATGCGCACATCCCGATGGATGGCTATAGTAACTGCCAAGATGTGCGCTCATAATATGCAGATTATACATGAAAATATATGATTATTAATGCAAGTTATGACATAAAAAATTCCATTCTAATACATGTGATCATATTTTTGAGTGTATATCTATCATTTTATGAAAATAAAGTTATAATATCAAAATCCACTAATTTAGGGATAATTATGATAAATCAAGAGAAATATTTTAATATTAGATCATCACCATTTTTATTTGAAATTATAATTAGGTTTTAGTGTTAAATAGTAAGAGAAAATACTTTTTATACACTCATTTATTTCTCTATGTTTAAAATTTTAAAAGAAATGAGTGTATTTTTGAAATAAGAATTTATTCTCTTGTTATTTATTGAATTTGACATTTTTTAATAATAATTTTTTTTTTCATGTGGGACTATTCTTTTCTATTGTTTAGGCGTAGGTGATGTGGCGACATGTAGAGTGTTCGATCGCGCAAATTAAAGCGTGATTATCGATTGTCACTTAAGTGAGGGGGTATGTGGTGCACTTTGATTCATCGAAAAATCATTTTATAAGCGTTTAATCTCAACCGTTCATCTAAGAGTTATAACGGCTGAGATTAAAACATTTGAAATGCATCCAAAATGTCCTATCCAGATTGGACGGTGAGCGTTTCTTGGCATTTCTCCTTCACGCGTGACGCGTGACGCAAAATCTTAGCAGTTCATCTTTGATCGAACAGACGTGATTTCAACGTAACGATTCACATCAAATGTCTTTCATCAGAGCCATTGATCGAAAGAAGATTAAATGCTGATCTGACAATTACACCCAATTTTCCCTCTAAATTGACATGTTCATCAATGATGTAAAGCATTACTAGATATTTCGAGTAATCAAAAAATTTAGACACTGATGAGATGAGACCGCGAGGTCATTGATTTCACACGGTCTCGTGTCAAAACAAAGTCCAAACTTATCAATTTGATGAAATTAACTCGAATTAAGGGGTATAATGGTAAATAAGGGTCGAATCCACAGGAAAATAAGGAAATTTATGATGATCTCTTCAAAATTGATCAAATCAGACAAATGAATCGATGATAGAAATTGGGGAAAATGATAATTTTTGAAAGAGAACTTCAAATCGTTTCCACAGATTCAAGAATCATCGAAATTGATCTTGATTTTGCGGAGAAATTGAAGATCGAAGCGAGAGGAAATTTCCGAAATCGTAAATCACGATTTTAAGGAAAATTAAACTAAATTGAACTTGAATTCCTAATCTAAATCAAAATTAAACATGATTGGATGATAGATTAGCAAAAACCGACTCTACTAACCCAAGATTGCTATCGAATTAACACGATTAATCATCTCAACTGTCAAAAATGTGAAGAGCGCGGTTGTGGAGTTCAAGCGGCGATTTCTCCTTCGTCTCTCGACCAAATCTCGATTTCCTTACCTCCAAAATCGTTCTGCCTTTGTCCTTGCTGGAGATTCTCTAGAAATTTGTTGGTTCTTTCTTGTGATTCCAGCATCATCCTTTGTTGTGCTTCCATCATTTTTATCCGCATTTCCAACTGCTTGTTCTGCTCCTCAAGCTCCTGCATTTTTCCAGATTGAAAGTTATTTACCTTACCTTGTTGAAAACCTTCATGTGGATGCTGGTAAGAATGCTGGTAAGGATGCTGGTAAGGCTGCTGATGGGGCTGCTAATAAGGCTGCTGAGCTTGAGATGGTCGACCCTGATAACCCTGTTGATAAGGAGCCCTCAGTTTGAATGAAGAATGTTGTCCTTGTTGGAAAGAGCTTTGCTGGGCCCTTCTGACCACTCCATGGTTGTGGGGTGAAGTTTAGGGCTTGAACTTCCTATGTCTCCCCTTCTTGACATTCTCCCTGAAAATGCTCATCACTAAAACAAACAGGGCATGAAGAATTTCGTGGGTTAGGCATAGGAGATTTAAGCAAATTAGCCTTCAATAAATCTGTTAGGACTTGAAATTTCTTTTCAATTTTTCCGAGGCTCTTCTTCACCCCTTCCATCTCTATTTGCTGCTCCATACCTTGGACATGCAAAATTCCTCCTTGTTTGTTCCTGCCATGTCTATAAATTAAATTATTATGCAAGTCATTCTCGGAAACCTTTTCAATGGTTTTAAATAAGTCATTTTAATGTATGTCCAGAAAACTCCCATTACATCTCATGTCTAATTTATTCCTAGATATGTCATTAATTCCTTCATAAAAAATTTGAGCTAGCTGGGGCTCTGTCAAACCATGATGAGGGCATTTTTGGATGAAATCTTTATATCTATCCCATGATTCACTAAATGACTAATCTCCTTGGGAAAATAACATGATAGATTTTCTAATATTATTGGTTCTGCTAATAGAATAGAATTTATTCAACAGTTGATGTTCTATATCTTCCCAAGTATGAAATGCAATTCCTAAATTCTTGAGCCATTCTTTAGCTCTATCCTTTAGTGTAAATGGAAAATACTTCATTTTCATTACCTCTTCAAAAATTCCGACGATCTGATATGCTGAACATTTATCATAAAATTCTTCTAAGTAGGATAAATCATCTTCAGAAGGTAATCCATGAAATGAGGGCAAGGAAGCCAAGAATGGATGATCAATTTTAAAAGTGATATTGTTACCTAAGGGTGCCACTATTTTTGTGACATCCTTGCTCCTTGCTGGCTTGTAAAGATCTCTGAGTGTTTTTCCTCCCATGGGCAGCTCCCTCTCCTCTTGATCGGTCATAATGTCTTCTTCTTTGTCTTTAGCAGCAATAGTGATAGGACACTCCACCTCGTTTTCTTTTATTTCAGCTGCTCTAGACCTTGTATTGACCATAAACTCAAGAGAGAATTAGCATAGAAATTACAAGAATGAAATTACCTTTGACCTGTAGTCTAGAGTAAAGGTAGGAGTAAATATTGAAATAGAAATAACTCACTAGATGATAATCACCGTGCTCCCCGACAACGGCGCTAGTTGATAAGCTTAAAATGCTGTATTAATTAGTGGTAAACAATATAAATGATTGTTATGTCATGTGAGTCTTTAAGCTTATGCAACACATTTGTAAACCTCACGAGCCTAGGGCAAGCAAGGGTCAATCCACAAGGAGCAAGTGGTTAACTAGTGAATTTCTACTTTAAAGCAGTTTTTTAGGATTTCAGAAAGAGCTCGATCTCCTCTCTTGGATTGGAGATTGAGACTACTACATGCACCAAGGAAATGTAAACTACAACAGTTTACTTAGTATTTAAAATATTCTCGAGTAAAAATTGAGACTGCATTTAAGGGGACTTAACAAATATATTAGAAATGAGGGAAATAATTTAAGACCATAAGGGCTAGAGGGAGTTACGGAGGAGAGAACAGTAAAAAGAGTAAACGCGGAAGACTTAAGTAGAGAAGAAATAAGAAGAAAGAGATAATACAGATTACGGAGTGAGTAGTGAGAGAGTATTCTCACCCTTTAAATAAGAAGTAGGTAAGAAATGAGATGAGGGAAAGATACGGAGAATGCGTGCAGAGTGGCGGAAAACACAAATGTACAGGTAAGAACATGGTTTCGAAATGAGGCGACAAGAGAGATACTCAAAGAAGGGAAGCGAAGAGACGGGAATCACGATGATGAGAGAGAATTAAATAGGAGAGAGTGGAGAGGCGGACGATACAGGCTGAGGCGACTGCAGAGAGATGCCAGCAGGAGAAGATAGTTAATATAGAATAGAATAAAAATAAAAATAAGAAGGAGAAGGGAGAGGTACGAAAAAATGAAACAAGGCAATGCGGAGATGCGAAAACCAGATACCGTTTTCCGTGAAATCGGTTTTGATTCAAAATCGATTTCGGAAATGGATTGCTCGGAAGTTTCGCACTTGCGGATAGACGTGGGCAGCGGAAAACAAGCCGAAAAGAGTGGAGCACGACGATTTCGAGGGGCGGTTCAACAGGTGAGACAGATATTTTTTTTATTTTTTATTTTTTTTTCGAGAAGTAAATTTCTCGCCAAACTAATTTCATCGATCGTTCCCATCAATCAGATGCAGGCGATCAAAGATGAGTCTCGTGAGCGCAAGGCGAAGAGCGATTCCGGGAGAAGAAAATTCTTTTTTTTGGTGTTTTAAATCAAATCAAATCTCGGAAATATGCTCTGGACAAAATCACGATTTCATGGCGTGAGGAGCCGGATCAGAGCGATTTCGGAAAAAATAATTTTTTTTATCAAAACTGGATGCAAAAATATGCTCTGGGTGAGACTGCGATTTCACCTGTGATCCAAATGTAGTTACACGAATCTACGATCAACGAAGAAAATGAAACAAAACATTATACTATTTAGATCAAATGTAAAGAAAACAACAAAACGTGTTGAGTAATTTCGTGAAGAGAGGAGTGTATAATTTTTTAAAGAAAAGAGAAACTAATAGCTGCTTGTGGGCAGCAGGGAAGAAGCGGCTTCTCCAAGCTCGAGGTTTCCTGAAATGCGATTCCAGGACGAGTCTTGAAAGAGACGGGATGGCATCCGTAGCTCTGCAAGTGGGCTACCTGCCACGATGGTAACCTGCAGAAAAAAAGAACAGAGGGGACGAGGAAGAGAATGAGAGAGAGATTACCTTTCGTCACACCCGTCGAGGCCTAAGGGTCTCTTCTTCCTCTTCCTCTCTAGCAGCTCTAGACGCCCTCATTCCTCCTGGCTCTTACTCGGGTAAGAGGGACATAGATCCAGCTGCGCACAAGCTTCCAACACGGGGCTGGTATGAATCAAATGATAGCTTCTTCTCCTGAAACCCTAAGGGTTTAAATTGGGAAGGAGAGAGGTAAGATGGACCGTTGGATTTCTTAGATTCCAATAGTCAGGATTTCACCACTTCCTCTTTTCTGTTTGCTTTCTAACTTCCTTCCATAATGGGCTTTTTATATTGTTTGGGCTGCTCCCAAAAAGGTTCTTATAAGGCCACCTCTAAACCTTTTAGTTCGTGTCAATGAAACCTAAACCCTGAAAACATTTCAACATATCTTGATGAGATTGACTCTACTTGACTCCATGAGTCAAGTAGGGAGTTAGTTATCTTAAAAAGACATAATTCTACATAATTTAAGGCAAGGTTTAGAAGTTATGAAAATCCCAATTTCATAGTTAAATGTGGATAAAACATGCATCTAGGTATAAAGAATTGCATAGGAAGTTCATTACAAAGCATATTTTATCACTAAGATTGGCGACTTATCATATTTCTGATCCAACGCTTCTCCGTTAGCCACGTTGCTTATATTTTTTAAAATGCCGTGTGGAAGTGTCTTACGCGGCAAAAATCAAAGAAATAAATCGGGTTTATAACGTGTGCTGATTTAAAGAGATAGCATAATTCGGAATACGGAATGGTTATATGTACTATAACCCATATACTTACGATAAATATAAATAAATGCACACGTCACATCGCGTCGCAGGGTCCCGCATGGCGCTGCCACGTGGCCTTCCATGCCATCACATTCACGTGGGTCCCGTGCGAAAATAAACCCATTTTTTGCTTTTATTTTAATTGTTTTAATTGTAAAAATCATAAAATTAATTCAGAAAAATCCGGAAAAATCCCTAAAAATTAGAAAATTCATAAAATTTAAAATATAACTCCAAATTAATCAAAATTTCTTTCATTTGATCTGAAATTTAATTATCTATCATTCTAAAAGGTAAAAATTGACAAATAATGAGAGTTTTAAATTTAATTTCAAAAATATAATTATTCTTTAAGTGAGATTTTTGTTGAGTGAATACGGAGAAATCGATTCTTTAATGCCAACGATCGTCTTCGAATTTGAAGAATGAAAAAAGCATTGATTGGGCGAGAAATTGGATCAATTTGAGTGCTATATTGGGTTAGAAATTGTATTTTCATCCTAATCTTTCTTCCTATAACATCGGATTTCAATTTTAATTTTAATTTTGGTTTTCTCTCTCTTTGTGATCCGATTTTCTATCTAATTTTTGCTTGTCAAATTTTCTACCAATCTTGATTCAAATTTTGTGATTTTTGATTCCCTGCATTTGATTTGGAGGAATAAGGTGTAAGTGGGCAGATAGATAGATTGAGAGAGAGAGAGAGAGAGATATTTTTTTTATTTAGTTTTATTTCTCAACGATTTTGACTAGAAAAATTTCAAAAAATCATAAAAAGTAGGAATTTCTTATAAATAATATTTTTTTATAATCTTAAATCACATTGATTATGCATTTGAAATTATTTTTGTGTATATAAATTTATTTTTCATTATAAATAAATAGAAAATTCATCTTTGGTCTTAATAAATTATTTTCTTGATAAATCAATGCAAATATGTTCTCATAAAATGTTATAAAATTATGCAAAATTAATAATATCCTTTTAAACATAAAAATTATCATGTGCATTATTTGAAACCATGATAATATAGACTTATGATGATGTTTATAGGAATAAATACATAAAATGCATGATATGAATGCAAGAACTTGTTATCAATACTCATGTTTCTTTTCTGAATTGTGCATGTGATAATGTTTGCAATTTGCTAAGTTTAATTGCTTTAAATACATGTGGTTTTACCAAGTTGAATGTGAAACTAAGAACCCATATGGACAATGTAGGATCCCTTAGCTTTGGTTGACACGTTTTAAAGTTGCAATCATATTAGAATATCATCTATGACTTGTATGAGGTACATGTAAATAATTATTGTGATAACCGTATCTTAGAACATGGTACCACTATGTAACATAAAATATTGGACAACACATCAAACATTAAACCCAAAAAAGTTAAACTCTATGCTGAAACACAAGATTTTATGAAGTCATAAGTGGTCCTAATTTTTTAAAACTTTAAGATCTCAGTCACTTTAATTTCGGTTGGTAGTGTTGTTTTAGACTTGCTTATCAAATATGAGAAACTAAGAAGTAAAGTATAACATTAGACCATGTAAGACTAAATGAAATTCTATTCTTGTCAAGAAATAAGGGTATGACCTAGATCAAACTTTAGTGGTTGGTGGAGTCGCTCCAAGTTGCATGAGTGTTGAGAACCAAAGTATGACCACATACTGCAAGTGCTTAAAGTCTCATAAGATCGGTGCTCAATAATATATTCTAATCGGTGGAGTCACTCTAGGTTGTAATATTATTTTAAAGACTTTTTTATTACTTGGAGATTGTTGGAGTCACTCTAGGTTATAATATAATTTGTGAGATTTTGATTCCTATCTGGAGATTGTTGGTTTTCTCTTTTCATTCATTTGAAAATTATATGAATTTTCAAATTTTAATGGGAGCATTATTTTGAATAAAAAAACATTTATAAGCATTATTAATTCTTTATCATTAATCTCCTTAAAAGTAAGATGTCTTTGAGTAACCCTATTCGTGGCATTATTGATGCCAACATTTTAACTAGTCCAAACTTCACTAATTGGCCCTAAAACTTAAAGTTCCTTCTTAAATCTAACCACATTTCCTATGTACTACGGACAAATGCTCTTTCAAAGGATTCATAGATTGATTGAATAGGAGACATGAAAATACTAGAAGGGAGTGGATGATTCTTCCTAGTTCAATGCTACATGTTAGCTCCTATAAGCATTAAGGTGCAAAGACAATGACGAAGTGGATCCGCGCGGTCATTGAAAACATGCGGATAAGCATTAAAAAAATTTACCCAAGCTCACCAATTTAGTGAAATAATCACAAATTAAATAGCATAGTGGTGAATAAGGGTCGAATCCACGGGGAATTAATGTATTTCGAGGTCTTCTTTGAAATTAGATCAAATCAGACAATGAATTGAGTTGAGAAATTAAAGATTTTGATAGATTTGAAAAGAGACCTCAAAGACAAATTTATGAAATCAAAATCCACTCGATTTGGATGAAGATTAGCAGAGAAATCAAAGAGTGAATTAGGTAGAAATTTCCAAACACGAAGAGAGAGAAATCCAAAATAAAATCTAAAATTAACCTAATCTAGGATTCTAAATTATAATCTAGTGATATAGGACAAAAGATTAGGAGAAAAACATGTAATCTAACATGAGATATTGATCAAAATGATCCAATTGATCACCGGATCAAAGGCTTTTCCTTTCATGATTTTGAAGATGATCGTCGACATTCAAGAGTCGAATTCTCCCTATTCTTTCGACAAAGCGCCACATACCCCCCTCGACTTACTTGAAGATCGATGGCATTCTGTAACACATGAATTAGATGCTCCTCGCGACGCCACATCACCTGCACATGTTACAACAAAAACATAGTCCTCCATGACAAAAAAATATGGGATTCAACGCCTATATATGGTGAAAGGGATTTAGAGAGATAGCATTATCCTAACAAGGAAGCTTCATCTCTATAATTACACTCGCACACACGTGCACACATGCGCACCCACACACACACGTGTACACATACGCATGTGCCACATGACGTGTTCATACATCGTTAAGTGGAGACGTCATTTTCACCCCCACCATGTCAGCAAGCACGTCAACACGCAATAAAAATCTGATTTTTGATTCTTTTAAACTCATAATAAATCCAAATAAGTTCATAAAAAAATCAGAAAAATCCCTAAAAATTAACGCCAGTGTTGATTAATCTTCAAAATCCTTCAAGATTCATTTCCAACAGATATGACTAAGGATTTCTGATAACATCATCTAAGATTAGATAATTCAATTGAGAATTTATACTCGTGTTAAATGCATTATAATCGGCTCCCAACCCTCTAAGTGAAGCATAGGTAAGATCGTTTTCTTGAATGATGTGGCTGCTAGCGAGAAGTTCATCACTTGTTTTCCTTATGGTTTGAATATATGCTTCTAGATCAAAGGTACCTTGAGATTATGCAGCTAGTGCTGAAGTTCCGTGACGCGAGATCTAGAACGGCTGGCACATTGTTTAGTCACAGATTGGCAGACCTCTTAAGCTGTGACTATTCCAAAGAAATAGGGCATCATAGATTTAGGGAAAGATGTATTGATAATTGATAATACCGTCTGATAATTTTTGATCAAATCTATTGTACTCGGGATTTGATTGAATCTTACTAGAGGCATCCAAGAATCAAATCCGCATGTTCATATGCTCTTAACACCTGCAAAAGCTATGTTTTCCAAAGAAGGAAATTCTCATGGGTAAGTTTTATTGAGGTAGAAAGACATGCTGGAGTTGGATTTGACTCACTCGTCATTATTGTATTTTTCCTTTGATGAGGAGATTTCTGCTTCTTTCTTGAGTTTGTGATGGGCCATGGTTTCTGGATCTTGCCGTTAGGCACACGACAATAAGAGAGAAGGCAAGAAGAGGACTGAAGAAAGAAGAATGTATGGATTGATTTTCAAGAAAAGATTATATCGTACGGCTTCTTGCTGTCTTGAGAGATCAGATCACAATCTATGGTTGGGCATTTCGTCCAACAGGTTTGATGCATATTGCTGTTAGCTACAACCTTCTTGTTTCTGGTTCCTGATTGGTATGTCATCAGTTGTAGCTGCCTTCTTTTGTTTAGAATCTGATTGGCTGATCCCCGGTTTGACTTTTCTGATGAACCTGGTCTGTCTAGTTGCTGAACCGGATCTATCTTAGCATACGTGAAGAACCCTAGTGAACAGAAGTCTTCTCACGATTCCTTCCTTTCGGTGCCCAAACAAAATCATGATTCGAAGGAGAAGAATGCTTTGAGCTTCGCATCATAGTTCAGCAACAGATCAACTAGCAGTGCTGCTCCCTCAGCGTACATCTCCAAAACGAGACAATCGCATCCATTATTTCAGATAGATCAAACTTAAAATATTTATTGAATTAATTTCTAATTATTTGTGTCACTACGAGATCACCCAATGGCTACTTTCTTACTGTTTCTGAAGCTTATCTCTTGTGTGTGCACACACGTTCGCCATAGCGTGTTGTTCTCCTACAATCATTGACGGAGACTCAGCAGAGGCCAACCCAACAACCGCTAGAAGCTAAGGAGACGCGATGTGAAAAAAATCTCGTCTCTAATATCTCCCTCATGTTGGCTTTGAATTAGCCTAAGAACTCTCCGAGAGCTTGCAAAAATAGAAGGAGATTCAAGAGAGGAGAGAACAAAAATCACGAATTTACTAATGAATGGTTCAGTACAATTCGTCAAACACATGAGAGGTATTTATAGAGAGTATGTCTCCAACCATCTCCGTTGTGAGCTAGCGCTGCGTTTGACGTGTCTTCTCCTTCGTCATTATAACTCCCCTTAGTGGACAGTTCTGATTAAATCTAAACAAAATATTAACGACAAGGAAAAAGAAAGATTCCAAAAAATGTAGTTGCCAGAGAAACGGTCGAAGACGGTGATCCTTCAATGAGCTGGAGCGATCTCCATCACCTCAATCTCTGGATTGTCAGTTTCAATTTATCAAACACATGGCTTCCTTCCCTCTCTTCCTCCTCGCCTCTTTCGCCTCCATCAGTTCTCTTGCTCCTTCAGCCAAGCTGCTATCGTACCAATGCTTCAATGAGAAAAACTTCACCACGAACAGTAAATTCCAGGCAAACCTCAATGGCCTCATCGAATCCGTATTGTCCTTAACGCCGACCACGGGCTTCGCTAATAATACCGTGGGTCAGATACCAGACAAGGTTTTCGGTCGAGCCTGATGCCAAGGCGATCTCGGCACTAACAACTGTTGGGAGTGCCTTGTTAACGCTGCTGCAGCTCGTGGCAATGGCGTTCCCCAGTAACAAGCAGGCAATCCTCTTCTATGATCTCTGTTATGTTCGATCCTCTTGCTATTCTAAATTAATGGAGATAAGTATGAGTTTTGGAGTAAACAAATTAAGGCTTATTTAGTTGCTTTGGAATAATGGGATGTTGCAAGTAATGGTTATGTTGAAGATGAGACGAGGATAAATGACTTAAGAGAATTAAAGAAGAAGGACGTAAAGGCGATATTTGTGTTGAATCAATCAATTACTGATGAAATATATCCTAGAATTTATGAGGCACAAATAACTCATGAAGTATGGAATATCTTGAAAAAAGAATTCCATAGAGAAGAGAAAGTTGTAATGGTGAAGTTACAAACGTTTGGAAGATAGTTTGAAAATTTGAACATGAAAAGTGAGGAAACTATTCAAGATTATTTTTCTACAGTTTCTATTCTTGTTAAAGAGATCAGAAACTATGGTGAAGATATATCTGAAAGAAAAGTTGTAGAGAAGATATTGAGGAGTCCACCACCAAAATTTAATTATGTTGTTGCTGCTATTGAGAAGTCTAAAGATCTATCGACATGCACACACAATGAATTGATGGGATCATTAATTGCTCATGAAGAAAGGATGAAAAAAATTCCTGAAAGATCATCAGAAGAAGCATTTCAAACAAAAGTTTAAGTTTCTAAAGGTCATTTAGAACATGAAGGTACAAGTAGTTATCCTCAACTTAGTAGAGGACTTGGACGTAGTATTTTTGGTGGACATGGTTGTGGAAGATTTGATCGAAGAAGTCAAGGACGTGGAAGTAGTTTAAGTGATAAAGGTCAATACGGGCAAGGAAGACAACATGGACGTGGAAGTCAACCCAGACGAGGAAGAAATGCCCAAAATTGACAATTGCAAAATCAAAAGAACAGTTATGGACCAATGTAGTGTTGATATTGTTAGAGATTTGGATATATTGAATCTTATTGTTAGAAAAACGTAGATGAACAAGCAAATATAGCAGAAGTTGACTGAGTTAATTTGTTTCTGTCAGGCATAGATTTATTGACTGAAAGTAGTAATATTTGGTTCTTGGATTGTGCTTGTAGCAATCACATGGCATGTGCTAGAAGACTATTTCAATCCATAGAAGTGTCGAATACAAATGAAGTAAGAATGGGTGATGACAAGACTGAAAAAATTGAAGACATTGGAAAAATTAAGATTCAAAAAAGATTTGGAGAGAATAAGGTACTTAAAGATGTTTATTATGTTCCAAAGTTTACCCATAATCTCTTGAGAATAGAACAACTCATAGAATGGGGATATACGTTTAATTTTTATGATGACCAATACATTATCGGGCACAAGAAGAGAAATATGCCTCCAATATTTGTTTGTATTTTCTATGATACCAGATAAGATTAGTGTATAATTTTGCACCAAAGGTATGGTCATTTGCATTTTAATGCCATGAAGTTATTATGTACAAAGAATATGGTTTAAGGATTACCAGCTATGTCATTTGAAACTCAACTTTGTGAAGGATGTGTTTTTGAACAACTACATAGAGTGCCATTTCCACTTGGTCCAGTTTGGAGAGCACGAGTGCCACTAGAATTGATTTATGCAGATTTATGTGGACGGATGAAAACACCATCTTGAAATGGTAGAAAGTATTTCTTTATTATTGTGGTTGATTATATAATAATGAGTTGGGTTTATTTTTTTGAAAGAAAAAGCAAAGGCATTTCAAAAATATTTTGAATTCAAGGCATTGTTTGAAAATGTGTTTGGATATTTTATCAAAACTCTTTGTACATATAGAGGGGGCTGAATTTCCTTCAAATCAATTTGATGCATTTTTCAAACATCATAGAATTAGAAGACAATTGACTATAACAAGAACTCCTCAACAACATGGTATAGCAGAAAGGAAGAATTGAATTGTTGTTCAGATGACAAGAAGAATGTTGAATGATGAAAATTATCAAATGATTATTGGGCAGAAGTTGTGGCTGTTTCTGTTCATATACTAAACAAAGGGTGAGAAGAACATTAACCCCTATGAAGTATGGTTTCATAGAAAACCTATTGTCAACCATTTAAAGGTGTTTAGATGCATACCATATGTATTAATTAATGGAAATAATTAAGGCAACAATGGATAAGAAGAGCGAGAATGGTATTTTCATTGGCTATAGCAATGAAAGCAAAGGATATCGGTTGTATAATCCAGAGACAAAGAAATTGATGATTAGAAGAGATGTTGTTTTTGATGAGTCAAGCTATATGAATTGGAATGAGAGTTCTATGAATGAAAAATTTAAAAATACTAGTCAAGGAGTTAACTTTGATCCACTATCATCCAGAGAGCTCTCTTCTCATGATGATTCACCACCACCACGAAATGTATGCTCTGTGAGAGATGTGTATGAGTCATGCAAATTTGCCTTAATGAACACATAACCATTGAGTTATGAAGAAGTACAAGATAAAGAAGAATGGATAAATACAATGAAAGAAGATATTCATGCTATTGAAAGAAATGAGACATGCGAATTGGCAGATTTACCTATATCTTGTGATGCATTTGGAGTTAAGTGTCTTTATACGTTGAAGTATAATCGTGATAGGAGTAATAAAAAACATAAAGCAATATTGGTAGCCAAATGATATGCTCAACACTATGGTGTTGATTATTTTGAGACATTTTCTCTTGTACCAAGGTTTGAAACTGTATGAATGATGTTATCTATAGCTGCTCAGATGGAGTAGACGGTTTATCAATTTGATGTTAAGTCAGCTTTTTTAAATGGTTATAGATGAAGATGTATATGTTTAGGAACATGAAGGTTTTTTCATCCAAGGCAATGAAAAAAAAGTGTAGAAATTGAAAAGGGTAATAAATGGGTTGAAGCTAGCACCAAGAGCATGGTATGGGAGATTACACTCATATCTTTGTGAAAAATCAGTTTCAAAGAAGTGAGAATGAACCAAATATTTATATCAAGAAAAAGGAGAGTGATATTCTCAATATTTGTATTTATGGGGATGATATAATGGACATGGGTTCATCTCAATATCTCATTGATGAGTTCAAATTATCAATGATGTTGGAATTTGATATGACAGATTTGGGTATACTCCATGATTTTCTTGGTCTTGAAGTTTATCAAGGTGATCATGGTATTTTTATTTCTCAAAAGAAACATCTATTGGATATGCTCAAGAAGTTCAACACCCATTAACACAAGTGAAAAATTGTGTATTAATGATGGGAGATCAAAGATATATGAACTGTTCTTTAGGAGAATAGTTGGAAGTTTAATGTATTTAACACATACAAGACTAGACATTATGTTTTCTGTTAGTATGATATCAAGATTTATGCATTTTCCTTCATCACATTATCTTGAAGCTGCAAATAGAATACTCAAGTATATTTGTGGAACTTTGGATCTTGGAATATGTTATCACAAGGTTCAAAATTTTAATTTGGTTGGATATTTTGACAGTGATTGGGATGGATCATGTGATGATATAAAGAGTTCTAGTGGATATGTATTTAATTTATGGTCAGGTGCAGTAGCTTGGACTTAAAAAAAGCAAGAGGCAATAATTTTATCATCTTCAGAATAATATATATCAGCATCATGTGCAGCACAACAAGCTATTTGGATGCGAAGAATTATGAAAGAAATGAATTTTATATCATCAAGCCTGATAGTGATCTTTTGTGACAACAAATAACCTATATCAATGACAAAGATTCCAAATTTTCATGGAAAAACAAAGCACATATAACTTCATTATCATTTTATTAGAGATCAAGTAATTTCAAGTACTGTTGAAGTGAAGTTTTTCTAAAAAAAAGATCAAGTTGCTGACATACAAAAAATATGAACTATGCATCTTTTAGGAAGTTTTGAGGAGATCTTGGTGTGAGAAGCTTTGCATGAATGGGGGGTGTTGAAAGTTGATGCTCGACAGTCACATGTGCACTAAAAGACAAAACAAAATTCCTTTTTACCTTTTTCTTGTTGACTAAGCTTTATTCATATTGGTTAATCCTATGAGTGTGTAGGCCTATACACGGAGGTCTTGTAATATGAAAAAAATATGATAGAAAGATATAAAAATTTATTCTCTTTATTTTGAGTGGGAGTCTTTCTCTTTTCTTCCTCTCTCTCTTTCTTTCTCTCTCATATTTCAGCCTATATGTATATAATATTGAGTTGCTTTTAAGCAATCTCTTGATGATATTGTGAGCTTGTTTCATCCTTCAGATCCTGCAGGGGAGAGACACGAGAGAGATAGAAGAATTTGAAGAAAGAAAGGGGGGGAGAGAGAGAGATATGAAAAGATGAGGTGAGAAAGAGAGATTTCAAGAACAAACAAGGGAGAGAGTGGGAGAGAGAGAGAGCGAGAGATTTAAAAGGGACGAGAAAGGGAGATTTCAACATCAAAGAAGGGGGAGAGAGAGCAGGAGATTTAAAGAAGAGGTGAGTAAGGGATATTTCAAGAGCAGAGAAGGGGGGGGGAGAGAGAGAGAGATTGAAAGAAGAGAGGGAAGTTACAGAGAGAAAGCGATAGATCTAAGAGAGAGAGAGAGAGAGAGAGAGAGAGAGAGAGAGAGAGAGATACAGTGGTAAATGATCAAAATATTTAATTAAATATTACAAGGATCCTTTAGTATCCTATGTTTTTCATTTCAGGATGGAAGTGTTGAACTGTAAAGTGCCCTTGTTTATTTTCCAGATAAGAAAAACAACATCCCACTTGTTACCGCTGCTATCACCGCCGCCGCCGCCACAACATTTTTGCTTTCTTGGCCGCCGCCGGAGATTATCTGCGCTGGAAAAGGCGATCTAGGATACAACCGAAATATGGTTTAGCCTCTATGGCCTCTTTGTGAAAATCATTAAAAGAACAGTTTTACAACGCTAATCTAATGAGTGCACTCCACTGATCTTGATTTATTTACGGCAGATGACAGCCATGGAGAAGATCTAACCGAATGTGAATCCTTGCACTTCAGCATAGAAGAATTGAAGACTGCTACAATGAACTTCCCAATTAACAACAACCTTGGTCAAGGAGGTTTTGGCATTGTCTATAAGGTAAAACATGAGAAAATATACTTTTTTTATTCCTTGAAGATTCTTAACATAATTTTTGTCTATTGTGGTTGATGAAAATAAAGAAATTGTGTTACATTCAAATGTTCTCTGTTCGATCAATATGTTCATTCTGTGAGCTGAATCCATAATTTCTCAAGCCGACGTGATGAAGATTTTGGTCTGCAGGGAGTTATTGGAGATGGGAAACTGATCGCAGTAAATAGGCTTGTGGCCAACACTTGCCAAGTACTGGGATAACTAAAGAATGAGGTGGGCTTGGTTGCAAACCTTCAACATCCATCTTTTAGTGAGATTATTAGGTCAGTGCTAGCTAGAGCAAAGAAGATACCAGTGTCTAAGTATCTACCAAATGAAAGCCTTGACATTTTTTATTTGGTAAGCTTTAATTGCTAAGAATTCAATTATTTTGAAGTTTTTATTTTCAACTCAATATGTTATAATTCAATATGTTTTAGCTCAAAAAGGACTTGTTTCTTCCTTCTAGATCCCTTTAGATCAAAAGAACTGACTTGGTTCAGGAGGCTGAAGATTATTGAAGGAGTTTCCCGAGGACTTCTTTATCTCCACGAGGATTCTCGACTACGGATCATTCACAGAGATGTGAAGGCTAGGAACATTTTTTCTGGATGTGAACACAAAGATTTCTGATTTTGGTCTCACCTAATAATTTGAGAATGAGCAAAGCCACACGAACACTATACGAATAACAAGATCATAGTAAGCGCTAAAAAAACACATCTATACTGAATTTATTTCCTCTAAGAGATAGTCCACTAATTTCAATTATGTATGTCTGTCAAAGAAATCGAAAAAGGTTAAGAAATCAAACCTGCTTTCTTACTTGGTTGTTATCCCTAGTATTTTCTTTGGAAAATGTATATCCACTTCAGGCTGATCATGGATGTCACTCTATTTGATTTTGCGAACAATTGGATAGCAGGTTATGAGCAGTATCGTCAACTCTACAAATGCAGATAACTGCCTAAAATTATCTTAGTAAATCAATATTGATTTAATGTAGGTCACATTGCTTTACTATTTTAAATCTGCGTGTATGACATGATATATGATGTCCTCTTAACAGTCATACATAAAAAAAGCGTTCTAGACACGTGCCAGCTCTCGATAATATCTAGATCTTCGGGTACTATTGGATTCACCTAGAGAAAGCTTGACCAAAAAAATGATGTTTGGTTATGTTGATGAAGATAAACCACATCCATTTTAAGACATTTTTCTCTTGAAACTTTGATTCGAGCCTTTTAGTTCAGTAAAGAAATCAATAAGGCAAATCTATCTCTTAAGACAATTGGAAACTATAATATCCATCAATTCGTTCTTCATGTAAATATAACTCTTTACATTCTTGTGAGGCGGCTACATGGCGCCACAGTATGTTATGCATGGGCAGATATCAAGCAAGTGTTCAAGTATTGGATATACTCACAGGCAAAAAGTGCACAGGCTTCCACGGCTCCACAATCCCTAGCGTGCTCTGATACCAAGATGATGCAGGACCGACGGGGTGAATCGGTCCGGCACTAATGTCCTCTAATGGGAAACTAAGGATGGGGGAATCTACGTGCTCTAATTGATGCGATGATATCTAAGGTCTCCACAAGCAGTCAACCGACCAAGGCGTCGTCACGGCGATCCTGGGGTACGCCGAGTAGGATGGAGCGAGAGTCCTCCCAGATCCGTCGATGCGGGGGAGAGAGCAACCTCGGGTCGTCGGAGCAGCTCGATCGTCAACCCGGCGACCGGATCCACGATCCCAATCCCGAACCTTGACGTCACTCAACCTAACTAGGCCCGAGGGCGGTGGAGACAAATGCGGGGAGTACTCAAGGAAATATAGACTTCAAAGTAAAAAGAGGGGGATGAGTGCCTAACTGCGGGGCGCGAGGCCCGGTCGGTCGGGGCGTGGGAGGTCGTCGGGCGCGGTAGCGATGTCGAACACCGGGCGAGTCGGCGTAGGTACGCGGAGGGGCGGTTGGCGTGTGCGGCGTGGCGATGAGATGGGGCGAGCGAGTCAAGCGCACGTCACGGGAGGTGGGAGGCAGCGTCCAAGCGGGTCCGGGACGGGCAGGGGGTGGTCTGGGCCGACCGGGACAGCTAGGGCCGATCCGGACCGGTTTGAGGCCTTTGGGGGCCGGTCTGGACCGGTCTGGACCGGTTTGGGCCGGAGTGGGCCGTGCTAGGCCCGTCGGGGCCGGGCCTTGGCCCCTGGCTGAGTTCGGCTCTGGGACCGGATCAGGGCGAGCGACCCGGCTTGGGCTGGCCTGCAGTCTGGGCTCGCTCGGCCGGTCCTGGGCCGGCCGGCTGACGGGCCGAACGAGGCCGTGGCAGCCTGGTCGCACCAGCGACTGGCCCTCGGAGGCGGGCGGCCGACCCGGCCGCGAGGGCTGGTCGGCTCGGCGGGCTCGGGCCGGCCTGGTGCTCGGGTGGTCTGGACCCGGCCGCTGGGCTGGATCGGATCGGCTGGGTTCGAGCCGGGCGCGGCGGGGACCCGGGCGGCTCGGTGAGCTGGGACTCGGGGCGGGCGATCCGGCTGAGTCGGCTCAGCGGGAATCGTCCATTCGAGTCTACTTTCTTTTAGGTCTCGGCGGCAGACGGCGGGCGGCGCGCGGCGGTGGTCGCGGGCCGGGCGGCGTCCCCCGGGAACAGAGGAGGAGGCGTACGGGGCGTGCGATGGCGGCGGACGGCGGCGAAGAGGCGGAGGCGGCGGCCCCGGCGCGGCGGCGCGAGCGCGGCGGCGCGGTCGCGGCCGCGTCCCGAACGAGGAGATGGTGGCTGCGCGGCGCGTTGGCGAGCGGCTTTGGGCGGCGATGGCGGCGGCGTCGAAGGTCGGCGACGCAGGCGGCGGGCGGCTGAGCGCGGCGGCGGCGGTGGCGGAGCTTGGAGGCGGCAGCAATGGCGGCTTGGAGCGGCGGCGAAGGCGGCGGCGTTCAACACACCCGGAGGTAGAGCAAGGAGTGGCGGCGGATGCGGCGGCGGCACGTACGATGCGGCGGCAGCGGCGGCGGCGTCGGCGGTTGGACTCCTTCTCTAGCTTTCCATGAGCAGCCACTCGAGAAGAGGATCTTCCTTCTTTTTTTTCTCAAATGACGGCTAGGGATTGTGGGGGGGTCCCTTCCCCTCTTATAGAGCCCTTGTTGGGCCAAGAGAGGAAAGGGCCCACTCGAGGCCCACAACCCACACCCATACTCATAGAATTAGAATAAAAGGTTCACAAAGAAGAATGGGCTTCACAAATGGGATCCCGAAAAGGGAAGAACCCACCCGGAAGCCTAAAGGGAGAGAAGAAATAAATGAGGACCCGCTTAAACACGTGCGGGTCAAAAGATCCATAATAAAGAAATAAAGAAGTAAAGATAAGCGGATAGATCCGCGCGCGCAAAAGGGCTCCTCCGACGCCGTGATATCGTGTCTTGGTGGCGACGGGGGTCGTACGCCACCAATCTTATTAGCTACGTAAGATTGATTCTGATTACTGTATTTGCTAAAAAGATTTCGTCGAAGCTCACTTTGCTTGGAACTGTTTTCAGATTTGGACAATTTGTCAAGAAGAAAATCTCTGACAAGTGCTGTAGATTATCACGAATGAAAGTGTTCCAATAGAGCAAGTGTTAAGAAGAGCTCACATAGCGTTACTCTGTGTCCAACACAACCCACTAGAACGACCCGATATGTCTTCAGTTATACGATTCCTCAGGAGCGAAGCAGAATCCCTCCCGGCCATATCCCATTTCGTAGGCTTCAACAATAGTAACAGTGTTCTGAATTGCAGGAGACTTTGACAAGAGCTCACAGGAAACTGAGATGCTATCCTTGGTGTCTAGCAATTCTATTTTAGTGCAACACTAATGAACGAGTCGACTGTATTTTTCATAATTATTTGGCATATCCTAGTGAGTTTCATGGATTGGAGCTGAGAAGGGCCGGTCACTCTGATCAGGTAGGACAATCAAAGAAAGATATTATTGCGAGGGGAGGAAATAGCCTCGCAACAATCAAAGACTGACTTGAAGTAGTCTAATGATTTCAGATTTCATAAAATGTCAAACCCTTTATACATGGGTCTGCGACAACAATAGTGAAGTGATATGCTGATCTTGGTCTCTCAAAATATTGAGATATGATTACTCTCTCACTTTTTTGTCTTCTTGAAGCATCACAACAAAACTTTTGTGTGAAATTGCTACTTTTGTGCATATTCATTAGTGTGGGCTGCTGTTGGAATCGTCTCTTTTTGCAAAATATTATTGAGAATATCTGCCCATAGTCCTGTTGCCCGTATTTCTGTCATTTTCTGAAACCAAACACGAACGGCCTGTTGATAGCCAATCATGGGCATTAAAGATTGTCTTGGACTGATATGATTTATGAAACCAATTATTGGCATTTATATTGACAAAAATCAGGCATGAGACGACCGCAAACGTTGTGCTACAGACTGCCTCGCAAAAAGAAGCAGAGAGGTAATGTTAAAGGAAGCCCAAGAATGCTAGTGTGACGGGAGCTATTAATATTCATCACAGCATGCTTGGAACTGCCAGAGCGCCTCTCTCTCTCGGTCGCCTCGCTGTGGATCAATTTGGCTTTTGAGGGATCATCACTGCGACTTTATAGTTAGACAGTTAAATTTCGATCTTATAATAGAAAGATCTGGAAAAATTTTCTCGCTTTCTCATCTGCTCATCATTGTCTGCTCTTGGGGAAGACTTGTATTTTCAAATTCAGGAAATCTTCCATCGTAGGCGTTGCAGGGTCCATTATAAATTTTTCACCGATTAGATATCTCTATTGCCTCTATCCTCTTGCAAAAACGCGAATTCAAGACTGTCAAATGCGGCATTCAAGCAATTAAGTAAACAAAATCCAAAGGTTGTTGATATCATCTTCATCGAAAAAATTTCCGAATATTGATCTTGATCTTGAATCTCACTTCACATCACCTTCCAAATGTGACATGGGGTCTATAGTTTGAATTCATTTTGCTTTTTGATCTTGGTCTCACTTCCCATCTTCTTGATCATGATCTTGAACCTGATCATGCCATTTTGCTTTTAAATCGACCTGCCATCAGTTTGTTCATGAAATTAGTTTGAAATCTCGATGATGATTCTGATTCCACTTCTCATTTCTTCGATGACCTTGTAGAATCCCAGGGTCTCTCTCTTCACTCAGTTAGCAACAGGAAGAGAGAAAGTACAAGAGATGTTTGGGAAGAAACAAAACTTCATTCTTGAAAAACAAGCTACATTTATAGGCCGATTTGTAACGGCCTAAGACCTAGAGACAAGCGCAACCGTCCGCCTGTCCTAGGACACAAATACCATCCACCAGTCCCGTGACTCAAAAAACCGATCCCATAAAACATAACTCTCAAGAATATCAGACTCGGAGGTTTGTCCTTTTCTACGGTAACTCTAGCTAGGCACTAGGACCTTTTAAATTTTGGCGATAAAATGAGTTTAGGATCGCAATTGAGAGGAGGTTTGAACACACTAAGATTGAAACAAACAAACACTCAATGTATTCAAGAAATCTCACCCTCAAAAGGATTCGTAATATCGCTCATACATCAACATTTCGTCGAACACTTATTTATAGGAGAAAAGAAAGAAACCGTCGTAACCGGCTTCGTCCACGTGGCGCGCGCATCACCGTCATAACTCCACGATGTAACGGATGACATTAGTCTATCATTTTTTAAAACTGACGCTGACGATCCTATCGTCGATGATAGGATGGATGGCTGGATCAACGGCTCACAAACTCTTCCTTGATCCGCGCTTCGTTCATCGTCGCGACGCCCAATTTTTCTTGAATTTCCTCAAATTTGATGCGTCCCAATGGCTTGGTGAAGGAATCCGCTAGCTGTAATTCCGTCTTCATGTAGTCTACTTCCACGTACCCTTTCTCTACACAATCACGAATGAAGTGGAACTTTGTATCGATGTGTTTGCTTCGTCCGTGTTGGCTCAGATTCTTGCTTAAAGAGATGGCCGATACATTATCAACGAATAATTTAAACGGTCTCACCTTCATGTTTACTAATTCTTCAATAAAACGGATGATCCATATGCCTTGACAGGATGCGGCCGATGCTGCGATGTATTCGGCTTCACATGAGGATAATGCAACCACACTTTGTTTTACCGTATTCCATGTAATATCAGAGTTTCCAATGAAAAAAACTTGTCCGGATGTACTCTTCCAATCATAACTATCTCCAGCGAAGTCACTATCACTAAAGCCATGAATTGAATGCTTCTTCATACCTCTTTCATATCTCAGTCCAAAGGATGATGTTCCTTTGATATATCTTAGAACTCTCTTTGCTGCATTCATATGTTCTGAGCTCGGATTGCTCATGTACTTGCTTAGGTAATTCACACTATATGTTAAATCGGGTTGAGTGTTTAGTAAGTACCTGAGACTCCCTATCAGACTTCTAAACCTTGATGGATTCACTTCATCTTTTCCTCTTTGTGTCCCCAATTGGAACCGAGCTTCCATAGGAGTTCTCACTAAGTTGCATTCATTGATTTTGAATGAATGAAGGATAGTTTCAATGTAAGATCTTTGATTAAGCCAAGTGTAGGTTGCTTCATGCTTGATTTCAATTCCTAAATAGGAACTGAGAATGCCCAAATCTGTCATTTCAAACACCCATTTCATGCTTTCTTTAAATTCCACTATTTTGTGAGAATTTGACCCGGTAATGAGCATATCGTCCACATATACTCCAACTATAATTCTTTCTTGCATCTCTGCTGTGTAATATACACCATAATCACACTTGCTTCTCACAAAGCCCTTTTTGAGTAGGACTTCATTTAACTTTGAATTCCACGCTCTCGGGGCTTGTTTTAACCCATACAAAGCTTTCTGCAACTTCAATATGTGATCCTCCTTCCCTTTTATTTCAAAGCCCTCAGGTTGGTTTATATAAATATCTTCCTTATTTCTCCATTCAAGAAAGCCGTTTTAACATCCAAGTGATGTAATTCCCATTTTTCTTGTGCAACAATTGCATTCAAGATTCGGATGGATTCCATCCTTGCAACAGGGGAGAAAATCTAACCAAAATCGATTCCTTCTCTTTGGGCATATCCCTTCACTAGCTTTATGCCTCAAAATTCTTCCCTTACTGTCCTTCTTCACCCGAAACACCCATCTAACCCCAATTGTCTTGATATTTCCCTGTGGTTTGACCACTGTCCACGTTTTATTCTTCAAAATTGCTGAGATCTCTTCCTTCATTACTTCTCTCCATACTTCTTGTTTTAAAGCCGAGGAGTAAGAAGAAGGTTCCTCGGGGAAGAGAAGACAAAATTCACTGCACAAAAGGTTAGTCTCATCATACCTCATTGACTCTTCTTCTTCTGAATTTTCTGATTGACCGAGGTTTCTTTCACTTGAGTCATTCATCACTGGTTGTTCACCTTGCTCTTCTGATGAATCTCTTCCACCATCTTCTAAACATGTGATATTAAGGATATTTGAAGAACATAAAGACAGCTTTCCCAATTTACCATCTTCACTGATCTTGAAGATCTTTTTCTCATTGAATATCACATCTCTACTGATGTGAATTTTGAAAGTGACAGGGTCAAGACATCTTTAAGCTTTTGAACCCGCTTCATATCCCATGAACAACATGCATTTGCTTCTGTCTTCTAGTTTAGAGAGTCTTCTAGTAGTTTTAACACAAACCACAGATCCGAAAATTCTTAAGTGACTCACACTCGGTTTTCTCTTATTCCACTTCTCATAGGGTGTCTTTCCTTTCACTCCTTTTGTAGAAGACCTGTTAAGCACATATACACGTGCTAACTGCCTCTCCCCATAATTCTAGAGGGAGTTCTTTCTCCTTTAACATGCTCCTCATTAGACCCATGATAGTTCTATTCTTTCTCTCAACCACCCCATTCTGTTGTGGGGTATAAGGGGCAGTAAGTTGCTTTTTAATCCCACTTTTATCACACAACTCCTTAAATTCATTAGAGGTGAACTCTCCCCCTCGATCACTTCTAATACTCTTTATTTTTACTCATTTCTCAGCCTCTGCCATCGACTTAAACCTCTTGAATTGTTCTAATGCCTATGACTTCTCCTTAAGCAGAGCTACCCACATACACCTCGAGTAATCATCCACAATCAAGAAGAAATACCTGTTTCCTCCTACTGTTTGTGGGATTATAGGACTGCAAATATCCATATGAATCAATTTAAGGACACTTAATGCTCTATATGATGAAGATGAAAAGGGGGCTCTCGAGTGTTTACTTGAGATGCAATGAGTACATACCTCGTTTGGACTTCGAAATTGAGGTAGGCCTTTCACTAAATCTCCTCTTATCATGTCCTGTAGAGTGTAAAAACTTTGATGGCAGAATCTCTTATGCCATAACCTTGCTTCACTTTCTTCTTCTTTGATCAAATTACACCTCTCATTGATGTCACTCTTCATCTTGTACATATTTCCCGAAGTCTTCTTTGTTTTTGTGAGTAATCTGCCAGCCCTCTCATGAATGGTATGGAAGCCGTTGCTCAAGGAGGTATTGTAACCTTGATCATCCAACTTTCCGAGGCTTAGAATGTTAGTCTTTAAGTCAGGTAAGTAAAGAACATTTTGAATTAGCAGAATTTCACCATTCTTAAGAGTAATAGAAATGTTACCCTTGCACTCCTAAGGATTTGTAGATCCATCACCAAATTTTACCCTTCCTTTCATATTTTTGTCAATATTATGAAAGAATACTTTTTTACCTGTCATGTGATTGCTTGCTCCCGTATCAAGATACCACATACGATCATTCATACCTTGTAGAAGCAGTTCTCCATATTCGTTAGATACGACCATCATGAGGGCCGATTCCTCTTCGGTTTCCTCAGTGACATTAGCCTTCTCTTCTTTCCCTTTTTTCTGTGTGTCTGAATAGCATTCATGCGTAAAGTGTCCCATCTTTTGGCAATTGTAACACTTTATTTTTGACTTGTCAAACGGCTTTTTCTCTTCTTCATCTTTGTCATTCTTGAAAAATCTGCCTCGTCCGCGACCTCTTCCTCTCCCTCTGCTCATTCCTCTTCCTCTTCCTCTTGAAGAAGATCCGCGATCGGTCTTCTTGGACTGATTATAGGCTCGAGCAAGTAGAACTTGCTCTTCTTCCCTCAAATCTCTTTCTTGGAGTCTCTGTTCATGCACTCTCAAAGACCCGATCACCTCATCAACACTCAATCCTCTCATATTTCCGAATTGTTCAAGAGAAAAGGTTAAAGAGTCATACTTCACCGGCATTGATTGGAGGAGCTTCGCCACTGCTTCTTTCTCCTCTAATCGCTCTCCCAAATCTCTTAATTTGGAGATGATATTGGTGAAACGTGACAAGAAGTCACTTACCTTCTCATCTTTCTTCATCGCAAGGTTCTCAAATTCCCGCCGCAACGACTGGATTTTGGACTGAACAACATGATCTACCCCCACATGGAGTACCCTTATTGTTTCCCAATTCTCTTTCCCTATTTTCTTGACATCCAATTGGAAACTAACAGACTCAGAGATAGAATTTAGGATTGCCGAGAGAGCTTGCCGATCTTTCTTTCGGTTAGTCTCGGTTCCGGTGATGGATTCCCATAATCCATGAGCTTCCAGGTATACTTCCATCCTCATCGCCCATAGGCGATAGTTCATGGATGGCAAAGCAAAAATTGAAGACGTCACTGCTTCAATTCTTGGCACAAGTTCTTGAATAGCGGTGTTTGCATCACTTCCGAACGAACCTCCTTTCTTCGACATTTTCACAACTTGTAACCTCAGGCTCTGATACTACTTGTTAACGATAAAATGAGTTTAGGATCGGAATTGAGAGGAGGTTTGAACACACTAAGATTGAAACAAACATACACTCAATGTATTCAAGGAATCGCACACTCAAAAGGATTCGTAATATTGCTCATACATCGACATTTCGTCGAACACTTATTTATAGGAGAAAAGAAAGAAATTGTCGTAACGGCTTCTGTCCACGTGGCGCGCGCATCACCGTCATAACTCCGCGATGTAACGGCTGAGATTAGTCTACCGTTTTTTGAAACTGACGCTGACGATCCTACCGTCGATGATAGGATGGACGGCCGAATCAACTGCTCACATTAAAAAGCAAGATAAAAGAGCCCAATAGACTCAGAATCTAAAGTTTTCTCTCTTGTTAATGTCAAACCTGCTTATGGGATTTAAATTTTGGGTGGGTTTGACATTGTCCAGTATTTCAAACCAGAGACGTCTGCGGACCTTGAATCTGATTTTGCACTAAATTTTTACTCATGTCTGGATCGGTTTCTGAATATGCGTGGGGTAGAGCCTGATCGGTTTTCCATAACGTCCGATCTTTAGTAAGGTAACCTCCCAGTGTAGCCTATAAATAGGTATCTATCATCCCTCGGGATGTCCGATCTTGTTTTAGCGATTTTGTCCCATCACGGCCGCCCCCTCCCGTCGCCCTGCCCTTTTCTTCTCATTCCCACGTCAATGAAATCCAACAATTTGAATTTTAAAATTATCACGACTCATTTGATTGTATCGATGGAATTCCCAATTCATCGCTTCTTTTCCCAATTCATTACTCGAATGCAATTTTGTTTATCTTTCATCAATATTCTCTACAAACTTTTCATTCCTGATTGCGTCTGATTTTATGGGACTAATCGTCAGTAGTTCTATTAGCAACTGATAGCTGTTTACAGCAGTTTTGGTTGGAGATTAGTGTTTTTAAAAAATATGAATTCTATTGTGTCAGATCTGGTATAAAATCCTGTGAAGATATTGTTCTCTTGAGAATTTTACGAATTTTAGCTCCTAACACCCAATTCAAAATTTCCACATAGATTTTAATAAAATCAGAAAAAGTTTAAATCCTTTCTAGAGCACCTATATCTCAGCTGTTCAAAATATTCTAAATCCAGTTTCTGTTTGGCCAAGGTCAAGGGTTCTTGACTGAATTCACATCTGATTTAATTTTGGCGAAGTAAGAAGTTCACATCATCTTTGGACTGTTGTAAGCCATCTCAGTTGATATTCATTTCATTAAGACTATCACGATGTTTCTCCATAACCATTTGATGTAACCCAAGTCCATAATTTAAAGCAATTAGGAAAACAGTTGAACTACTCTTGCACAAACTTTATCCATCTTGTTTGTTGTGTTTTCTTGTTTTCATATATTTCAAAGTTTATTGACATCATCATTTATACGCCTGAAAATAACATAAATTTCAATATTTTTGTGATTTCCAACATAATTCTTGGAGAGTGAAGAGTTGACAAATGTGGATAAAAGGTTTGAAGGTCAACCTCAAAAACGTCAATCAATGTCATTTGGTGAACCAAAAACGTCAATCTTAGATCAAACTAGAACTGGATATCAACTTTAATGTCACAAGCTCATCTTAAATTCAATGATCATCATGAGGAGGTCCAGAACCATTGTAGTTAAGGCAAGTATAACCTTAGAATTCACTTGATTGAGATCTTGATAAATGAAAGTATCTTAAATCATTGAGGGAGCCTAGAAGAGTCAAATCCAAGGACTAGGAAACACAACAAAGTACCTTTCATAAATCTTGATGAGTGGGTATGATCATAACAAGATTAGGACTCATGGTTTTTGGATACCATATTCATGGTTGTATGAGTGTAATCATTTGTATATTGATATCATGCAAATTTATACATTCATATCATGCATTATATGTATTTATTTCTATAAATATGATTATAAATATGTGCTATCATTGTTTAAAATAATTCAAAAGAAAAATATTTATATTTAAAAGGTTATTATTGATTTTTTAATGTTTTGATAACCTTTTATAAGTATTTAATGATATTGATACATAAAAAAAGATAATTATTTTAATTCTCAAAAATTTATTGACATGAAAATATTTATGAATACTTGTTACCATGATTTCTATTTACTAAATTTATTTCAATCAAGAATTTGAGGTTTTTATGGATGTTTTTGGGATTTTTAAGAATTTCTTGGGAATTTGCAGAGGTTAAAATCATTAAGAAATGATTTTTTAAAAAATAATATTTAATTTTTTTGATAAATGAAAATAATCATTAAGAATCACAGTTGTCCACCATCAACTGCCATGTTTCACTCTATTTGATAAAAAAAGGAGGAGAGAGAGTACTCTTTTTTTGCAAGGGCATGCTGACCCGCATTGATAAAGGATGGCAGCTTCTATTGTGTCTGCTCCTCTCCCTCTTTCTCATGTAGGATTTGAAGGATCAAAGAAGCTCACAAGATTATCAAGAGATTGCATACAAGCAACTCAAGATCATACACAATATTGGCTGAAATATGAGAGAGAAAGAAAAGAGAGAGAGAGGAAGAACTCTCGCTCAAAATGAAGAAAAATTTTTCTATACCTCTCGACGATACAATTTTCATATTACAAGACCTCAATTTATAGTCTTATACTCTCACAAGATTAACCAATAGTAATAAAGGTTCAGTCAACAAGAAAAGGGTAAGTTGATTAAAAGAGGTAGTAGAGGTAAGTCGGTGAAGAGGTAAAAAGAAATTTTATTTTGTCCTTTTAGTGCATGTGGTATTCATGCATCAACCATCAACACTCCCCCTTGATGCAAAGCTATTCACACCAAGTCTCTCCTAGAAACTCATAAAAGATGCATAGTTCAAAGCTGTCATAAGTCCATCATCAACTTGATCTTTTGTTGAGCAAAACTTCACTTCAATAGTACGTGAAACTACTTGATCTCTAATAAAATGACAACAAAGTTCTATGTGCTTTGTTCTTCCATGAAACACTGGATTTTTTTTGTTATCGATAGAGTCGATTAGTTTTTGCAAAAGATCACTATCGGGCTTGATGGAATACAATTCAATTCTTTCATAATTCTTCTCATCCAAATAGCTTGTTGTATTGCACACAATACTGAAATATATTCTACTTCTAAAGATGATAAACTTATCATCTCTTGCTTCTTTGAAGTCCAAGCTGTTGGAAACTAGAATATGCATCATGATTCATCAGAATAATCAGATTGATAAACCGGAATTAAACACATACCTGGATTCACCGGATTAATCTTCATCGGAGTAGATTACTGAATCGGAGAATAGTCTTCTTGAATATCCCTGATGTAACCTCCTGATCTCTAGAGGAAATGGGATTCTCTCTTGAGGGTTATGAGCATCAGGTTATCCAAGTGGACTATGGCCTCCTATTTATAGGGATAGAGGAAAGCTTAAGCCTCTAATCAGTCATTAGACAGCCCATTATTGATTAATGACTGATTTACCGCCTCTACACATAATTAACCTCCACACACATAAATGAATGTCGTAATTCCCAGATTAAACATAATTGAATCACTTAATGGGATTATAATGATAGCTAATCCACAATAATACATAACGATGTCCACTTAATGAGATTAGATCTAACACAAGCAACTGTACCTGACGCTAAATTAAACGCATATCCACTAGTGCTCTTTCTATCATCACATGATTCAACTAAATCACTATCTGAATATCTAACCAAGTTAAAATTTTGAACCTTGTGGTAAACTATTCCAAGATCCATAGTTCTAAAAATAATACTTAAGTATTATCTTTGCAGCTACAAAGATGATGTGATTAAGGACAATGCATAAATCTTGATATCATACTAACAAAAAATGCAATGTCTAGTCTTGTGTGTTTCAAATACATTAGCCCTCCAACTATTCATTTTAAAGAATCTTTCTTCTATCTTTGATGTCCCATCATTAATACACAATTTTTTTGATTTGTGTCTATGGGAGTAGTAGTTGTCTTGCAATTCAACATGTTGAAAATCTTGAGCATATCCAACATATATTTCATTTTGAGAAATACAAATACCATGATCACCTAGGTAAACTTCAAAACCAAGAGAATAATGGAGTATACCCAAATTTGTCATATAAAATTGCGACATCATTGATAATTTGAATACATTGATGAGATATTGAGATGAACCCATGTAAAATATATCATCCACATAAATACCAATAATTATAATATGTTCTCATTTTTCATGATATATAGAGTTGGCTCATTGTCACTTCTTTGAAACATGTTTTCACAAAGATATGAATACAATCTCCTATGCCCTGTTCTCGGTGCTTGCTTCAACCTAAATAATGCTTTTTTAATTTTCACACTTTTTTCATTGACTCGGATGACAAAACCTTCAAATTTCTCAACATATACATGTTCATCTAAATAAAAAATTTAAAGAGGTTGACTTAACATCAAATTGATAAACCTTCCACTCCATTCGATTATTGATAACATGCAATTTATATTTGTAATTATGTGAAAATTAATACAAATTTAGGCATAAAACATTCCATTCTTATGTATGTTATCATACTTTGAGTCCATATCTATCATTTCATGCCTTTTTAAGATATAACCTCAAAATGCATTACTCTAGGAATAATTATGCATAGTTAAAGAATATATTTTAGACTAGACTATTCCCATATATATATCTGAGATTATAATTGGGTTTTAATGTTTAATAAGAAGAGAAAATAATTTTACACACTCCTTTATTTTTATAACTTTTATTTTCTAAGAGAAATGATTGTATTTTTTTAAAAGAAAATTTATTCCCTTGTCATTTATAACATTTGAGTTTTTAAAATGATGGATTCTTTGATTTCTGATCCAAAATAAAAAAATTGGATTAATTTGGAGTTCCATTTTGAAAGCCATGAATTTTTAAATTCTTAGGGATTTTTCTAGATTTTTTTTGAATTTCTTTGAATTTATTTTGGATTGATTTGGAATTTAGAAATAAAAAAATCATTTTTATAGCGCCCTGATGTGGCAGCTGACATGGCGAGGCGCTGCCATGTGGCGATGTGTGTACACACCACATCACAATGTATGTACATGCCATGTGGAAATGTGTGTGTGCACATGTGCGTGCGCACGTGTGTGTGTGCGCGCACGCGTATGTGTGGGTTAAGCTTCCTTTTCAGGATATAAGCAAAGCCCATTAATACACACTCTTTATGTGCCCAACAGTTTGCAAAAATTTGTGTTATGTTGGACTATGTTTCTTTATTTTTATGTGTAGGTGATGTGGTATGACGAGTAGCGTTCGATTCGTACACTTAAATAAAGTCGTTGATCTTCACGTAAGTGAAGTGGTACACGGCTTTTTTGGTGACGATTCATTTTAAAATGATTTAATCTCAACTATTCATTTGTGGAGTTGTAATGACTAAGATTAAATCCGTAAGATGGAATTATGTAGGCGCATGACGACATCTCACGCATTCAATGAAGATCGAGCGAGGGACATTATACGACGATCAAACTTCACGCGATGATGCAACGTCATCAAACCTACGTGACTTAATGTAACCAATTTGCATCCGAGCATTTCGTCTGAGCTGTTGATTGTAGATGAAGAGCCAAATCCAACAACCACACCCAATTTCACTTAAAAATACAAATGTTCTCCGACGATGTAAAGCATTCTTGAATGTTTCAAGCTATTGGACTGTTTAGACATCTCAATCCATGAATCTCTTGGTTTCTTCCTCTATTGGACTCATGTCCGTGTCCAAGGACTACTTGACATCAGTATTTCATTGAAAGAGTATGGAGAAATCATATCTTGCATGTCGAACTTTGTCTTCAAAATTGCCCAACGAAAAGCCCTTGATCTGGCTATCAACTGAATCATTTCGAGTGCAAATTTGGGTTTGATTATATACTTTCCTCCTAATCTTTTGTCCTATAGTATTTGATAACATGCTAAATAAACATTATAAAACATGATTAGTGATGCATATTAAGGCATAAAAGATTTCATTTCCATGCATGTTATCATATTTATGTGTGTTTTTCTATCATTCCATGAAAAAGTCATTATAATCTCAAAAATACTTTAAGTTAGGGTTAAATCTGATGATTTAAAGATAAATCATTTAATAACCCATCTTTACATGAGATTATAGAGGTTTTTAAAGTTAAAATAATGAGAGAAATCATTTTATAGACATTTATTTACATTTTCTTAAGTTTAAAACTTTAAAGAATAAATGTATTTTTGAAATGGAAATTAAAACACTCATTATTTATTAATTTTGACTCTTTAGAATGATAGATAATTAAATTTCGGATCAAATGAAAGATATTTGGATTAATGTGGAGTTATATTTTTGAAAGTTATGAATTTTCTAAATTTTAGGGACTTTTTTTGGATTTCTTTGAATTTATTTTCAATTTTTAATGATTAAAAACTAATTAAAAAGGGCAATAAAGGGGGTTAATATTTGCACAGGGCTACGTGGATGCGACGTGGCACTAATGGCCACGTGGTAGCGCCTACATGGCACGGATGTGACGTGCATATTTATATTTATCGCAATTATAGGGTTATAGTACATATAAGCATCCGATATTTCAGATATTACGCTAACCCTCTTAAATTCTACACATTATATAGCAGCGCGTCTCTTTTAATCTTTTTCGTTTGGGACTAAGTTCCACACGGTATTTTAAGTGCAGGACATGTGGCCAAAGGAGGAGCGCTGGATCAACCGATTGAAGGATCGTCGCGTGTGGATTGAGTAGACTCGCGGTCCACCGGATCTTATCAAAGCGGACATGCTTTAAAAAGGGAGGTATAATGGCTCATATTAACGCGCGGGGGGAGCATCTTGATCGTCGGATCGAGATCCAACGATGGCGATCAAATGTGTTTTACAATGCTTATTGATAAAATGCTATTTATACCTTAATTTACATGATTATTAATGCAATTTAAGGCATTAATCATTCTAAATATTTGCATGTTATCATATTTTAAGTATATTTCTATCATTTTGCATTACTTCACGTGATGATCTTAAAATATACCAATTTATGGATTATTATACATAATTAAATAGTATAATTCTAAATCCTATTTATATTTAAGATCATAATGACGTTTTCATGATTAAATGATAAAGAGAATGATGTTTATTGACATTTATGTATTTTTATAAATCTATTTTATAAGATATATAAATGTATAAAATTAATTAAAATTTATTCTCTTATTATTTTAATAATTTAACTTTTTATATTTATTCAATTTATGATCCAACAAAAGAAATTTGACTTAATTTGGGGTTATATTTTTGAAAGTTATGATTTTTCAATTTTATGGAATTTTCTGGAATTTTTCTGAATTTATTTAGATTATATTCGATTTTTAAGTGTTTTAAATAATTAAAAATATTGCAAAAGGGGGGTATTTTTCGCGCGAGTACACATGGATGCGACATGGCACTCAAGGCCACGTGGCAGACCCATGTGGACACGCGCGAGTGCCTGCGTGGCACGGATGTGACGTATATTCATATTTTACTCGTACTAGTATGGTTATAGTAGATATAAGCATCCATATATTGGATTTAAGCTAACCACATAATACGTTTCTACTTATATACCAGTCTCTCTTAAATTCTTTCTGTGTGGGATAATTGTTTTTGTTTTATTTTGTTTCAGGGTGACGTGGCAGCATCCAGCACGTCGGATCGATATCGCGTGGAACGTTGTGCGTAGATCACGTGGAATCGAGGTCCACGGGATCTCTAATCACGCACGTGCTTCAAATATGACTTAAGTGAAATCATCCTAGCCCTCCATCAAGGGAATTATGGTGGTCCACATTTAGAGCAACCGATGGATCTTCGATTTAATCACGATCGCCCGATCAAGATCCAAGGAACGAGAGGAAGCAACGCGTCTCTCCACACACCATACGTGGACTCATCTCAACCTTTAATTGTTGATCAAACGGATGCAATATAATCGCATCGTTTCGATCAAATAAAGCTTGATCGTGACTGTCAATCTCAAGGCGCCCCTTCATCGAACGGCTGCGATCAAATTCGTTCTTCTTAAATGCAGTTCTTCGTGATGGAAAGAGGTGTCGGTGGAATTTTATCAAATTCGTTTCATTTAGGCCATCATTCCACGAACCATTTGTTTGCTTGCATTCTTGACTCATGTCCGCTTCATTTGAATGCTTGAAATAAAAGTTTGATCGAGAGAGGAAGGAGAATTCTCATCTTGAACTCCACTTTCGTCTTCAAAAATTTGGAATGAAAAGCCTTGCATCCGGCGATTAATTGGATCATGTCGAATGCTAATTTGGGTTAGATTGCATGTTTTCATCTTAATCTTTCATCAGTTAGTGTTAATTTTACATTTAGCAGCGTAGATTAAGTTCGAATTTCATTTTAATTTCGGTTTTTAACCAATTTGTGATACAAAAATTTCTCTTAACTTCAAACTTCTATTACTCTTCGAATTCTTATCCAAATCTTCTGATTTTTTATTCATTGGATTCGAAATCGGGCTATCTTTCTTAGTATCATAAATTCCTTAATTTCTAACCTCAATTCGTTGTCCGATTTGGTGTAATTTCAAAGATATATCTCAAATTTTCCTAATTCTCTGTGGATTAGACCCTTAATTACCCTTATACTAATTAATTAAATTGATTAATCATAAATGGGTAAGTTTAGGACTTTGTTTTGACACTAAATTGCGAGCATTCAACGGCCATACGATTTAGTCTCGTCACTTATCTACGCGGCTTCATCCGGACGCTCCATCAAGATCAAACGGCTGCGATATAATTGAAACGGTCCATGACGGACCGTTTCATCATAACCGTTGATTAAAACAATCAGACGGTTACACCCAAAACTTGTATAAATAGAGATGTGCTTTCGATTTCTAAAGCATTCGAGAGCAAATCAATCCAATTGATCTGTTTAGACACCAACACTCTTGAATCTCTTGATCCCATCCTCTTCTACACACAATTCCACATCCACGGAGCATTTGAGATCGAGATTTGGCTGATTGGAGAGGGAGAAATCAACGCTTGAATCTGCACATTGCAATTTCGTCGGACTTTTTTATTATTCACGATTAATCAAGTTAATCCAATCGCAATTTGAGATTAGTAGAGGCGGTTTTTGCTTGTCTATCATCCATTTATGTTTAATTTTGATTTAGATTAGGAGTTGAAGTTTAATTTGGTTTAATTTTCATCAATTTTGCGATTTACAATTTTGGAAAATTCTCCTCACTTCGATCTTCAATTTCTCCGCGAAATCAAAGTCAAATTCGATGATTTTTTATTCTGTGGACAAGATTTGAAGTTCTCTTTCATAATTTACCATTTCCCCCAATTTATATCATCAATTCATTGTCCGATTTGATCAAATTTGAAGAGATCATCATAAATTTCCTTATTTCCTTGTGGGTTCGACCCTTACTTAGCATTATACCCCTCAATTCGAGATATATTAATCAAAATGGTAAGTTTGGACTTTGTTTTGACACTATATCGTGTGTATTCAACGATCATATGAAATAGTCTTGTCAGTATTATATTTTAATCTCCAATCATCGATTAGGTTAATTTTAGATTTAATTTGGTTTTCTCTCTCTTTGTGTTTGAAAATTCTACCTAATTTTGCTCTTTGATTTCTTCGTGAATCTTCATCCAAATCGAGTGATTTTTGATTTTGTGAATTCTTCTTTGAGTTGTCTTTATAAAATTACTAGAATCTCTAATATCTCACCTCAATACCTTATTCAATTTTGATCAAATTTGAAGAACACCTCAAAAATACATTAGTTCTCTATGGATTATTTCTTTATTCACCACTATACTCTTTAATTTATGATTATTATATTAAGTTGTTGAGTTTGGAAAGTGTTTTGACACTTCTCTGTGTGTTTTCAACAACCTCTTTGATTAGACTTGTCTAAAAGCATTGTTTTCGGGGAAATAAGGTGTATTTTAGAGAAAAATTAGCCAATTTTGACTCTGTCAACCACAAATTTTTCGTTTCATTTCTTGATTTTAACTTGCATCTATCCTACATTGAGTGATCTGAAGTAGAAATCCGTCTTCAAGATCTTAATTTGATGAGAGCAAGTGATTTCCCCTTTTCTACGGGATTACGAAGAATCATTTTTCAAAATCACGTAAGAAAGAGTAACTCTCATTGATATCGAATTCTAGGTATGATCGTTGTTGTTATTTGATAATTATATTTGAATTATATATACATTCAAAATTATCATCAGATGACATTCACTTAGAAAAAATGTTCTAATGCCTTCTGAAGATGAAATTTATTGTAAAGGATCCTCAATTTAATATCATCTTGAGTAATTTTCCCTTTTCCAAGAATTATAGTTCATTTCTCAATGGTATTGTTTTAAGAGGGCTGAGCTCTCATGGAATCACGCATGACTTGTTTTCTAATCATTGTTGATTTTTATGTTTATTGAAATTCATGATTTTATGCGAAAAGCCTATTGTACTAAGGTTCATTAGAATTTGTCGTTCTCTTAGGCCAGATTGAAGCTTTGCTCTACGTAGACTTATGGTATGATAGACTTTAAGTAATCTAAATTGTAACCACTCAATGGATAGAACCTTTTATAGAAAATATATATGTATTTATATTTATATATACCTCCAATAAATTTGTTATTACATGAATCAAATTTGTTGATATGATTTAAATTTGATGCATAACTTGTGAATTTCACCTTCAAACCATAGAGTATAATAATTTATCTATTATTCATGACAAAGATAATTATGGTTAAGATTTTGAGGGAATATCTGATCATGCATCGAGTTTTGATTCAAACAACCACACAAATTTTTGGAGAAGGTAAGCTTAAATGAGTTTGGCTGAAGACATTAAACTTAGTGCTTATTTGGAGGCAACCAAAAATTATCCTATTTGCTTTTTGTGCTTTTTATTTTAGTTTTTGCAGAATAAAAATAATGTTGAAGAAAACACATTATAGAGGGGCGTGAGCAAGAGAAATCCTATGAACAAGCATCAAAAAACCTAAATGAGTTTTTCTAAACCCTTTCTTGTCATCACATTTTGTTATCTTTTTCATGCCATGTGTGATATTTTTATCCATCTTTTCATGAGCATGATGATTTCTATGAGGACAATGAAGAGTTTAAGTTGGGGGGTGAGGACTTAGAGAAACTCAACCATTTTTTTCAAAAATTTTAAAATTCTAAATTCTAATTACTCCTATTTTTAAAAAAAATTTTACCACTCTTCCTCACCTTAGAAATCTTGACATTTTGAGATCAAATCTATTAGAGATGTATAAGTGAGGGCTTTATAGCCTATGTGATTACATTTTGAGTAATAAAGCCAAGTGATCGATATAAACCATGAGATTAATTTTAGTTGTTGACTTCTTTGGGGTTTGCTTCTAATAGGGGCCAAAGAAAAATGAGTGATCAGACGGTTGAAGTGCTATGGGATTGAAATGGAGAGATTTTAGGTAAAGTTTAAGCAAAATTTGTATCCTCTACCTTACATCAGCCAAACCTACTTAGTGTGGGAATTCCTTGCTTCCAAAATTTCCCTTAAAAGAGTGAAATGAGCCATAATTTTTGTTGCACCTATCTTTGTCCCATTGGGCATCTAGTTTTACTTTTTTATTTTCCAATTAATTAGTTACACCCATTTCAGTTTCATTCATGATTATCACACTCCCAAGTGACTCACACATCCATCACATCTCTTCCACATTCCCCTTGATACACATAAAAACACGGTTGTTGAATGCACAATTTTAGGTATCAAACAAATTTATACTCAACTCTTCAAAATCTGATTTTTAAATTAGAAGAGTGGCAAGTCAAGGTCGAATCCCCAGGGAGGAAGGTTAAGAGATTGAAATGAGAAGTTATTTTTTTGGTATTTTTTTAAATTTAGAAAGCGGAAATGATTGATGAAAGGAAGAAAATGTATGCGAAAATGAAATAAACCAAACAAGTGCTTCCACACTCCTTGAGAAGATTGAAAACCCTTGATCGATGATGGAAATGTCATTTTTAGGATTCGTAAATATGGAAATGTGGATGAACAAATGAGGAAAATAGAAGAAATAGATAGAAAACAATCCTAATATAAAGATTCGTGAAGAAAACACAATCCAGTGATGCTCCCTAATCAAAACATACCTTCGAGAGCCGTATATTTTGCCCATACTTGGAGTATTGCATCCAACATGAAAAATAAATAGAAGAGGGAAGAAACTCACTGAGAATGATGATTTAAGTTCTAAGAAAAAAATTAGGGTTATCAATGTTTTATTGTTTGCTTCTAGCACTGGCTAGCCAAAAGGAAATAAAGCAGATCCGTGAAGCTTGAAATGACAATCATGCCCACAAAATTTCAGCCCCTAACTTCGTCAGGATCCCCGGATATCAATATTTTAATTTGCAATAATTTGGACTGTTGATATGATCTCTCTCTCCTCAGATTACGCCAGTCAATCTGCTCCCGTAACAACCGTTGTGGTCAAACCTAAAAAAATAAAAAAACTCATTATCTCTCCTCTCTCCTCTTTCCTCTTTCCTCTTTCCTCTCTCCTCTCTCCTCTCCTCTCTTTCCTCTCGTCTCTTCACTCTTGATGGCGAAAAACAAGCGTGGTGAAAGGGGGGAGCGAGAGAGAGGACTCCTCTCGCGACAGAAATTATTTCTATCACGAGACATGGAGAAGAGAGAGAGAGAGAGAGAGATTAAGGGAGTGAGAGGGAAGAGGATTGGTAGAGGCAACCTCCCTCTCTTCCTTCCGCACGAACGTGTGCGCGAGGAAGAGAAGGAGAGAGGGAAAAGACTAGGAGGGAGAACTCCTCGCGACAGAAAATTTTCCATTGCGATATAGGGAAGGAGAGTGGAAAGAAGCTCTCTAAGGAATTCCCATTGCAATAGAGAGCGCGGAAGAGAAAGAAGAGCGTGGAAGACAAAGAAAGAGACAGGTTACGAGAGAGAAAAAAAGAGAGGCAGAGAGAGGAAGAGGACGAAGGATATGCAGAGAGAGGGAGAGGATGAGAGAGATGAGAAAGAGGGAGAGGAGACGTCGCGAGAGAGGGAGAAGTGATTTCTCCCTCTCGCGCGATGAAGAGAGGAGTGGTGCGGGAGAACTCCTCTCGCAATGGACATAATTTCTGTCGTGAGAGAGATTGAGCGTGGATGCGTGCGTGTGAGCGAGAGAAAAGGAAGAAGAAAGTTCTTCTCGCAAAGGAATAATTTCCATCGCAAGAGGGATCGTGGAAAGAGGGGGAGAGAAGGAAGAGTGCAGAGGAGAGAGAAAGAGAGAGAGAAAACTGAAGGAGAGGGAGAGCGCGAGAGAGAAATGGAGGAGGGGAGAGAGGGCCTCTCCTCACTCTTCTTTACGATGCAAATTTTTCCGTCGCGAGAGAGAGAGCGAGAGAGAGAGAGAGGAAAGGCACGCGCCTCTCCTCCCGATTTTCGTCGCAATGGAATTTTTTTCCATCTCGAGAGAGAGAGATTCCCAAAGGAAGAGAGAAGGCGAAGAAAAAGGAAAAGGGGTAACAAAGTGAGAAATAGAGAGGAGAACGCGAAAAGGGATTGAGAGAGAGAGTCTCCCTCTAGAAAAATATAAAAAATTAATGATATAAATGCACTTCATAAATATTCTCATGTTAATAAGGGCATTTTAAATAGAAATTTTATTTACTAATAAAAGAAAACTATATTCTTGATAAATCCGTATCACTAAATGCTCCTAATTTATGAAAAATAAAGAATATCCTATAAAATATAGAAATTATCAATTTAATCATTTTAAATCATGATAAAATGCATTTATGATTATATGAATTTATGATTATATTTTAAATCATGATAAAATGCATGTTATCACCCCTCACATGTACATATTCATTCATATTACACTTCACATTTTTTTGGCATACTCTATTAAAAAACAAGAACTCCTCCACATCCTTATTTCACATAAATTCTTATGAAATTTTGAAGTATCATTGAAAAATAAAAAAATTGTTGAAAAAAAAGAAGAAAGAAGGAAAAAGGAAGGACAAAAAGAAAGAGAGAGAAATAAGAAGAAATAAAAAGAAGGAGAATAAGTTAGGGGAACATCTTCTCTTCTTTCACCATGGACTCTAGCACTTCCATCTATCCCTATCATGCATCATCATCCACATCATTTGGGAGCAAGTTATCATAAGTGGTATCACCTTTATTTTTAAAATCCTTTTTTTTACATGCACTTTTGCTTTTAACCATGTCATTCCTTTAGTTATAGTTGTCTTTTATTTCTTTTAGCCACGTCATCACGTTGCATCCCAAAGATTAGTAATCCCTTTGCAAATGCACTCTTCATTGGAGGAAGACGAGTTGAGGGGAATTCTAATGCACTAAGTAGCCTCCATTTTAAGTGGAATGATGTACCTATTGAGAGGGTAAAGAATTACACCGACTTATGAGAGTGTGAGGATCTTTTCATGTCCACATCATTAAACCCTAGATATTCTCAACTCCATCAAAATCAAGAATTAGGCTCGAGTATTAGCCGATGAACACTACCCTAATATGCACTAAAGAAGTCAACTTAGCGATGGAATCTAGATCACTATAGTTCACACTGTGAGGAAACGTAATCATACATTTATACACTTCACCCTTTTAGTGGTAGGATTAAGAAGTGGAAGGACTTTCTAGGGAGATTCTACAGTATATTGTTAAGAGACTAGCAATTATTCAAGTTGGGGTTTGATAACATACATTTTACACATGCAAATATATGATTAGTAATGCAAATTAAGGCATAAAATATTTCATTCTCATGCATGTTAGCATACTTTGAGTGCATACTTATCATTTCATGGAATTTTAAGTTATAATCTCAAAATATATTATTTTAGGGATAATTATGCAAAATTCAAGAATATATGTTAGAAAATTATTATTCCTATCTATATATGAAATTATAATTGGGTTTTAAATAATAGGAAAAAAATTTTATACACTCATTTATTTTTCTAAGTTATATTTTCTAAGAGAAATGAGTGTATCTTTTAAATGAAAATTTATTCTCTTCTTATTTATTCCATTTGACTTTTTAAAATGATAGATTATTTAACTTCTCATCTATCAATACAAATTTGGATAAATTTGGGGTTATATTTTGAAAGTTATACATTTTCTAATTTTTGGTGAACACATTTTGAAAATTTATTTTGGATTTATTTGAAATTTTAAAATAAAAAAAATCATTGTTTTTTTGTGTGTGTTGATGTCGCAGCTAACATGGCGGGGCATTACCACATGATGATGTGTGTCCATGCCACGTGGGGACGTATGTGTGTGCACATGCGTGCGCAGATGTATGAGTGTGTGTGCTTGTGTGTGCGTGCATGCGTGTGTGTGTGTCCATGCTCACGTTTGTGTAACTAGTGGGTTAAGCATGCTTTTTCTGGATATAAGCTAAGCCCATTAAAACACACTCTTTATATATCCAACACTTTGCAAAAATTTCTCTCATGTTAGATTATGTTTCTTTATTTTTATGTGCAGGTCACGTGGCGCAACAAGTTGCATCCGATTTGTATACTTAATCAAAGTCCTTGATCTTCACTTAAGTGAGAGGGTACTGACAAAGCAAGACCATGAGGTCATTGAAAATAGCCACTCATGCATTAAAACAAATACCAAACTCACCAATTTAGAGAAATAAACACGAATTAAGATGTATAGTGGTGCATAAGGGTCGAATCCATAGAGAATTAAGGAAATTTGATATATCTTTTGAAATTTGATCAAATCGGACAAATAAATGAGGTGAGAAATTAGGAAAATTTATATATTTGGAAAGAAGACTTGAAGGCAAATCCAAGAATAAAAAAGCACAAAATTTGGATAATGATTCGCAAGGAAATCGTCTAGTGAATAAGATAGAAATTTCCGAAATAGAAAATCATAAAAAATCAAAATTGACTAAATCTACGATTCAAAATTGAAATATTAGGTTATTGGAAGAAAGACTAGAATAAATACTCAATTTCTAACCCAAGATAGCACTCGAATTGACTCAATTACTCGCTAGATCAAAGGCATTTTGTTCGCGAATTCAAAAATATTTGCTGGTGTTCAAGAGTTAATTTCTTCCTATTGTCTCCAAAAAATCTCACGTTCAAACACCCCATGGACACAGAAATTTATCTACAAGTGAATGGAAGCAAGACATTCAAGTATTTTGGTGTCTAGATAATTCGATTACTCAAAAAATCCAATAATACTTTATATCGTCAAAGAACATTTCAAATTTTTGGGCAAATTGGGTGTAACCATTAGATCATGATTTAATTCCTTGCTTAATGGCTCTGATGACATGCTAGGCTTTGAAGTGTTACAATTAAGTCATGTGTGTTGGATCTGAGATGGATTATCGAGATTTCACCATGTCGTGCGCTTTAGAAATACGCTTGAAATGTCATCTGTTTGATCTTGATCTGACACTCTGGATGCCTTTTTTTGGTTTAATCTCAGCCATTATAACTTCTAAGATCAACGACTGAGATTAAATCATTTTAAAAATGATTTTCTGACGAATGAGATTGTGCCATGTATCCCCCCGACTTAAGTGACGATCAACAATCTTCTTTGAATGCGCGAATTGGACGATCCATGTAACACTCCATCACCTACACAGCGAAAACAAGAAAACATAGTCCCACATGGCTTTGAAAAAGATTTTTGGTCTGTGTAAAAGGTGTAAGAGACTAAGAAGTTAGTGAAAAACCTTAATAGGGTGCTTTCTCCTTAATCACATACACACATGCGCACTCACACATGTGTGCACATGTACATGTGTGTGACACGTGGCGATCACAAATGTCGCTATGTGGTGCCGCTTTTTTTACTGCGCCGCTTCATCTGCCACGTCAGATTGCAATAAAATAAATATCTAAATGAATATAATTCTAAATAAATCAAATTAAATTAATAAAAAAGTCAAAAAAATACATAAAATCCCTAAATATTAAAAGATTTAGATGTTTTAGAATACAACTCCAAATTTGTCATAATTTGTTTCATTGGATCAGAAGTTAAGTTATTTATCATTCTTAAAAAAATAGAAATCAAATTTAATAAATCAAAAGAGAATAATTTTTTATTTCAAAAATACATTTATTTCTTTTATAATTAAAAATTGACAAAAATACATGACTATATATAAAGTGATTTCTCTTATTATTTATAATTAGAAACTAATTATCATCTAAAGTAAGGATGTGGATAATCTTAGCTTTAAAAATATTCTTCATAATTTATCATAATTAACCGTAAATTAATGCATTTTGAGATTAAAATGACTTTTTGGGAGAATGATAGATAAACACTTAAAAATATGATAACATGCATGAGAATGGAATGTTTTATGTCTTAATTTTTATTAATAATCATAGATTTTAATGTTTAATTTGCATGTTGTCAGGTACATGGCACAATTTGATGGGGGCAACAATTCATTTGTAAACTGTGTAATCTTAATCGTTCATCTAAAGAGTTATAAAAGTTTAGAGTAAAATCCCTAGATGGACTTGTGTGGATGTGTGATTGCATCTCAAGCATTCAATTAAGATCAAAAAACAAATGTTATACTATGATCAAACTTCATGTAATGACACAACTTCATTTGGGTGCTCCATCTTCAATCAAACGTCCACGCCCAATTTAGCCTATAAATACGCATGTTGTTTGACGATGTAAAGCATTCTTGGATATTTCAAGCTATGAAACTATTTAGACATCTCAATCTGTGAATCTCTTGATTGCTTGCTCTTTTAGACTCATTTCTGCATTCGAGTGCTAGAAATCAATATTTTGCTGAAAGAATATGGTCAAGTCACCTAATGAATGCTGAATTTTGACTTTGAAATAGTGAAATGAAAAGTCCTTGATCCAACGATCAAGTAGATCATTTTGAGTGCAAATTTGGGTTAGATTATGTGTTTTTCTCCTAATCTTTTGTTTTATAAGATTATCTTTAAATTTTGAATTGTAGATTAGGTTAATTTTAGATTTTATCTTTGTTTTCTCTCTCTTCGCATTCGGAAATTCTACCTAACTTTTGCTCTTCGATTTCTCCCCGATTCTTGATTTAAATCGAACGATTTTTAATTGCATGAATTTGTCTTTCTCTTTATAAAATTACTAGAATCCCTAATTTCTCACCTCAATACCTTGTTCGATTTTAATCAAATTTGAAGAACACCTAAAAATATCTTAATTCTTTATGGATTCAACCCTTATTCACCAATATACTCTTTAATTCATGATTTTAATCTTAAATTGGTGATTTTGGAAAAGGTTTTCACACTTATCCGAGTGTTTTCAATGATCATGTGGACTCGTCTCTTCAAGTAGCTATAGATAACAACACCGACGAGACTAAATGCACACGAATTAGTGTCAAAATAAAGTCCTAATATTACCAATTTAAGATTAATCAAAGTAATTAATTAGTATAATGGTAATTAAGGATCGAATCCACAGAGAATTAGGAATTTTTGAGAAATACTCTTGAAATTCGGTCAAATCGAACGATGAATTGAGGTTAGAAATTGGGCAATTTAATATTTTAAGAAAGATAACTCAAAATCGAATCCACGGAATCAAAAATCAGAGGATTTGATGGAGAATTCGAAGAGATCAGAGGTGACGTGCCACGTCACCTCTGCGCCACATAGGCGCTCGCGCTTGTCCACGTGGCGATGCCACATGTACACGCGCGCTAAATCCCCCTTTTTTGCGATTTTTTTATTTATTTTAAATGATAAAAATTGAATTAAAAATCTAATTAAATTCAGAAAAATTCTATAAATGTGTAAAAATCATAACTTTCAAAATACAACTCCAAATTAGTTCAAATTTGTCTTGTTGGATTCAGAATTGAATAATCTATCATTATATATATTCAAATTCTTAAAATAGTAAGAGAATTAATTTATATTAATTTTATACATTTATGTATTATATAAAATAAATTCATATAAATACATAAATGTTAGTAAATGTCTTTTCTCTCATATTTTCACTCTTAAAACATGATCATGATCATAAATATAATTAGGATTAAAGATTGAAATGTTTAATTATGCATAATAACCCATAAATTGATGTATTTTAAGATCATAACATGAATTTACACAAAATGATAGAAATATGCTTAAAAGATGATAATGTGCATATATTTGTAATGATTAATGCATTAATAAGCATTAATAACTATGTAATTACATGCATGAATAAGATGTTATCAAACACACATATAATTTGAAACCTTGCTACTTGAGAAAACGTCTAAAAATAATTAACATCATAGTGTTAACCATATGCTTTAGCTACCAACGTTGCTATGTGTTTTTTAATACTCCCATGAGGATTATACTGCAACCTATAAAGCCACTATAGTCTAATTGCATCACAAGATATAGGTAAATCAACCAATTCCCGTCTCATTTCTTTCGATAGAATCAATCTCTTCTTTCATTGCATTTATCCATTCTTCTTTATCTTTTGCTTCTTCAAATCTCAATGGTTTTGTGGTCATTAAGGAAAATGTACATGATTTTAGGTCTAATCTCTATTAAGGGGACATAGTTATGTATTATTGTGGATTAGCTATCATTTAATCCTATTAAGTGATTCAATTATGTTTAATGTGAGGATTAAGACATTCATAATGTGTGGAGGTTAATTATGTGTAGAGGCAATTAAATAAGTTATTAGTCATTAATGGGCTGACTAATTATTGATTATAGGCTTAAGCTCTCCTCCACTCCCTATTAATAGGAGGCCATAGTTCACTTGAGTAACCCAATGCTATAACCCTCTAGCTAGAATCCCATTTCTTCTAGAGATCAGGAGGTTATCATGGGGATATTCAAGAAGGCTATTCTCTATTGCAGAAATCATCAGAGATGAGGAATCATCGCATTAATCCAGGTATGAGTTTTACTTTTGTTTTATGTATCTAGTTATGCAAAGGAATCACGATGCATACTCAAGTTCCATCACATGAATGTTAAACATCTTTCAAAGAGCGTACCTTTCGTGGTGGTGGTGAATCATCATGAGAAGAGGTCTCTTGGATAATAATGGATCAAAATTAACTCCTTGACTTGTATTTTTAACCTTTTCATTCATTGACTTCTCATCCCAATTCCAGATAGCATGACTCATTAAAAGCAACATTTCTTCTACTTATCAACTTATTTTTTTCTCTAGATTATATAATTGATATCCTTTTCTTTCAATGCTATATCCAATAAAAATGCACTTCTCACTCTTCTTATTCATTTTTCCTTGATCACTTTCATCAATCAATCCATATGCTATGCACTCGAACACCTTTAAATGGCTGACAGTAGGTTCTCTATAGAACCATGCTTCATAGGTGGTAATGTTCCTCATAGCCTTTGTAGGAGAAATGTTTAGCATATGAACATCAATAGCCATAGCTTTTGCCCAATAATCATTTGGGAATTTCTTATCATTCAACATACTTCTTGCCATCTCATCAATAGTTTGATTCTTTCTTTAGCTACACCATTTTGTTGAGGAGTTCTTGTAACAGTCAATTATCTTCTTATTCCATGATATTTGAGAAATGAATCAAATTGATTTGAAAGAAATTCTCCCCTCAATCAGTACGAAGAGTTTTGATAAAATCTCTAGACATATTTCAACTAATGCCTTGAATTTAACAAATTTTTGAAATGCCCTTGCTTTCTCTTTCAAAAAATAAACCCAACTCATTCTTGTTCAATCATCCACAATAAGAAAGAAATACTTGCTACCATTTAAACATAGTATTTTGATTGGTCCACATAAATTTGAATGAATTAATTCAAGTGGTGCTGATGTTATCCTAGGTGGACCAAGTGGAAATGACACTATGTTGCTTTCCAAAATACATCCTTCACAAACTTGATCTGCAAATGACATAGCTGGTAATCCTTGAACCATATTCTTCGTATATAATAACTTCACTACTTTAAAATCTAAATGACCATACCTTTGGTGCCAAATCATAGACTCATCAATCTTATTTTACATCATAGCAAATCCATAAAAAATCTAAAATATTAACTGGAAACATCCTCCAACCAACCTTCAAAACCAATATTGGAGGCATATTTCTCTTCTTGTGCCTGATTATGTATTGGTCATCGTAAAAATTAAATATATATCTCTATTCCACTTGTCCTAAACTCAAAATATTATGAGTAAAATTGTAACATAATACACATCTTTAAGTACCTTATTCTATCCAAATATTTTCTGAATTTCAATTGTTCCAATGCCTTTAATTTTTGCAATGTTTGCATTCTTACTTCATTTGTATTTGATATCTCTATAGATTGAAATAATCTTCTATCGTTTGCCATGTGATTGCTACATGCATAATCCATGAACCAAATATTATTACTATCAGCCAATGAATCATGCTTGATAGAAACACATTGACTCGATCCACTTCCGATGTACTTGCTTGTTCATCTGCCTTTTTCCAATAATAAGATTCAATATGTCCAAATATCTGACAATATCAATACTACATTGGTTCATAATTATTTCTTTGACCTCTTAATTGCCAATTTTTGGCATGTCTTCCTCGTCCACATTGGCTTCTATGTCCCAGTTGTCTTCCTTTCTTTATAAGATTCAATATGTATTATTGTGGATTAGCTATCATTTTAATCCCATTAAGTGATTCAATTATGTTTAATTTGGGGATTACGACATTCATTTATGTGTGTGGAGGTTAATTACGTGTAGAGGCAGTAAATTAGTCATTAGTCATTAATGGGCTGACTAATGACTGATTAGAGGCTTAAGCTTTCATCTATCCCTATAAATAGGAGGCCATAGTCCACTTGGATAACCTAATGCTCATAACTCTCAAGAGAGAATCTCATTTCCTCTAAAGATCCGGAGGTTACATCAGGGATATTCAAGAAGACTATTCTCCAATTCAGTAATCTACTCCGATGAAGATTAATCCGGTGAATCCAGGTATGTGTTTAATTCCGGTTGATCAACCTGATTATTCTAATGAATCATGATGCATATTCAAGTTCTATCAATGGGTATCAGAGCCAATCTATGCATCTGTTCATTGGGATGATCAGATGATGTCTAACATTTCATTGAGATATTTAGGGTTTGATATCCTCTATCTGAATGAAATTTAGAAGAAATATAGATTTATGTCTTCATGAATTTCATCGTGAAATATTGGTTTATTCTGATTATTGTATTCATTCATTGGGATGAATTCTGAGTTCATTGCATGGTTGATGAATCAGAATTCCAGTAGTGGAAACAAATTCAATCATCAGGTTGAACAAATGACTCAAATCAAGAAAGGAAGGTGAAGACGGGGGGAGGGGGGAGAATTCTGGGGAGAGAATCCTCGGTCAAACCGTGATGCGTCGATATGTCTATGCAGCTTTTTTATTCCTTCTTAGTTATCTGCGTCGATGAAGCAGAGAGAGATGAAGCTCCCGAATTTTTTGCATTGACGAAAGAGCATCCTGAATTCTTCAGTTCTTTAGCTCTTTCTCGTCGCTGCAGACACTCTAGAAAAAACCCCTGATGCTTCCTCTTCACATCGTAATGATATTACGATTCAAGTCATTGAAGATCCGGTAAGTCGGTGATTCACCTCTTCCTGTTTTACAAGTCGGAAAGAGGGAGAGGAAAGGTCTATCAAGCAAGGAAGGAAACCGCCTCATATGGCGGCAATAAAGAACGGGAAAAAAGAGGTTTACTTGGAAATTTCGCCCGAATCGGCGAAAAATCTTGAAACGCCTCCTTAAGTCGGTAAAGACCGCCGAAATCTTTCAAAAATCACGCCCGACCCACCGCCTTCATGAATCTCTGTACACACAGAGATCGCGGGGAAGAGAGAAGGAAATCAAGAGCATCACGCCTTCTTGATTTCCGATTTCGAAGGCCGCTGAAATCGCAAGCAAAAATCGCCGCCATCGTCGCCATTTCATGTCAGTGGAGCTTTTTCCGATGCCTCTCCTCAAGATTCGTGCCGAATCCACTGCCTTCTTAGAAGCCCTGTTCATACGAAGAACACGGAAAAAGTGAAGAAGAAGATGAGCACGAAGAGAGAAAGAAAGGGCCGGTTTTATACACAAAAAAAAGAAAAAAGAAAAAGGCCCAATAAACAAAAATGGCCCAATAAGGTAAAATAGGCCCTATTTTAGCCCAATAAGGAAAATGGGGCATTTTTTGCCCAATAAGGGCTAATAGGCCCAATAATGGAAAATTGGGTCTATTTTAGGCCTAATAAGCACTAATGGGCTTATTAAAACCCACTAATGGTAAATTGGCCTATTTCTTGGCCCTATAAGCATTGTTTAGGGCCTGTTAAAGGCCAATAATGCTAAATAGGTCCAAATTTTTGCCCAATAAGGGATTATTTTGAGACTCTACTTCATTTCCAAAGCCTAAAAAGGCCTAAACGGCCTTAATATCTTAAGGTAGGCTTGGATAGAGAAGAGATCTCTCACTTTGAAAAATATATACATGTCTATGACTTTAGACTTCTAGATTTAGGCAACATCCTGCAAAGTGGGCTCTCTTGTTTAGATCTTTGAGTACAAGTCTTAGATGGGGTGTGTATGTCTATGTAGCCCTTAGCTGGCCCAAAGGTAGGCGACGGTTGTACGAGATTATACACACTTGTGAGAATTGTCATGTGACAATTATTCAGTAATTTGTTCATTGTGAAGGGTAATGCGGCCAAAAGATAGCTTGCCTTTTGACAGGAACTTATTGTCAATGACATTCATCACAAACAAGATGTCGCTAGCAGTTGATGTTGTTGTCCAAAGATGACTCGTTGATGTGCACTGATGTCTTGGGAATATGTATATTTTGAATTTTACAAATTCAGTTGTGAGTTACTCTTTGTTCTCTTTATGCAGCTTATTCAGACGAATACATCATCGTACAAGGAAATAGAGTTCCTATTTTGACTTCCACAAACTTCAAGCACTGGAAGCGTGATGTCATGATTGCACTAGCCTATGCCAATGTTGACACTGCCATGAACGACCCTAAACCCCCAGAAGAGGATGCGAAGAAATGTCAAGCATGGAACACTTCTAATAGAGTATGTTTAATGACTATGAAACGAGTGATTCCCGAAGTCTATCAAGGCGAACTCGAGAACAAAGACCTGATCGCCAAAGAATTTATGGAGAAAATAGAATCAAAGTTATCCAAAAATAAATTCATGGAAACTAGAGAATTATTTATGAAGCTATCTTCCATGCAATACAAAGGCCGAGGACAAGTAAGAGAACACATCTATCAGATGAATACAGTTGCAGCAAAGCGAGGACAATTGGGCATGGAAGTAAGTGACAAGATACTGTTGGAGTTTGTTCTCAAGTCTCTTCGACTAAGATTTGATCATTTCAAGTTGACATATAGTATCCAAGAGCATAAATGGAGTCTTGAAGATCTTACTTCGTTATGTGCTCAAGAAGAACTCCGCTTAAATGAAGTCAATTTTGAAAAAGCAAATTTTGCTTCTACCTCCAAATCAAAGAAAAGGAAGCAAGAAAAGATCACTCAACAGGGTGCTCTCGAAAAGGACCAGAAGAGGTAAAAGCAAGATAAAGCATTGATGTGCTTCCATTGCCGTAAAACTAGTCATTTCAAGAAGGGCTGTACAAAATATCATGCTTGGAGAGAAAAGAAAGGTAATTTCATTACTCTCGTTTGTACAAAAAGTTAATCTTGCCTCTATATCTACCAATACATGGTGTCTAGACTCTAGTGCTAACATTTATGTAAGTATGTCAATGCAGGGTTGCTTTCATTGTCGGAAGCCAAGAAGTGAGGAGAAATATGTCTTCACAAGCAATGACACTTCAGCTAGAGTAGAAGGGATCGGAACATTTAGATTGCTTCTAAATACTGGTCATTTTGTTGATCTTATAGATACTTTCATTGTACCAACTTTTAGACGCAATCTAGTGTCTGTATCTAATTTGGACAAATTTAGGTATACTTGTACTTTTGGAAATAGAAAAGTTAGTATCAAGTATGAAAACAATATTATTGGTACGGGCACTTTATTACAAGACAGTAACCTGTATCTACTTAATATTGTCACTCCATCAAACTTAATTTTGCATACAACCATGAGAGGTAGCAAACTCAAGTCCCCTAGCTCAAATTCCTATTCCTTATGGCATAGAAGACTGGGTCATTTGACAAAAGAGAATTGATCGGTTAGTCGTAGAAGGAGTTCTCCAGCCATTTGGTGTCAGAGATATTGATAAGTGTGTTAGTTGCATAAAAGGCAAGAACACACGCATCACGGGAAAGGGATCTTCACGAGCAACAAAGTTATTACAGTTAATTCACACGGATACTTGTGGGCCATTTCCTATAGCAACAAGAAATGGACATCGATACTACATTACATTTACTGATGACTATTCAAGATACGGTTATATTTATCTCATCCATGATAAATCAAAGTCCTTGGACACATTTAAGATGTCTAAAGCAGAGGTAGAAAATCAACTCAACAAGAGGATCAAGGGTGTGAGATCAGATCGTGGAGGAGAGTTCTATGGAAGGAATGATGCATCTGGTGAGCAATGCCCTGGAAGTTTTGCTCGATATCTCAAGCAATCAGGAATTTTTCCTCAATATACTATGCCAAGCACTCCTAGTATGAATGGCATTGCTGAACGGTAGAATCGGACACTACAAGATATGGTGAGAAGTATGATGGCTGAATCATCGCTTCACATCAGTTTATGGGGTGAAGCCTTAAAGACAGCTATATACTTATTGAATCGAGTTCCAACCAAAGCAACTATAAAGACACCATATGAACTATGGACGGGTAGAAAACGCAGTTTGAAGCATCTTCATATCTGGGGATGTCCAGCTCAAGCACAACCATATGTTCCTAAAGAAAGAAAATTGGACTCCAGAACTATTAGTTGCTATTTTGTTGGATATTCATGAAAAAAAATATTTTAGGGTTTCAAATTTTGAAACCAAAAATGCACATTTCTTTGAGGATATTAAATTTGATGGGAGAAATAAAGTTAGAGACACAAACTTTCAGGAAGAACATGATGATAGTGTTAATACAAAATGAAATTTAATTCTTTTATGTGTTCAAGTAGATGTTTCGCGTCCTTCAGCTTCCTATAGTCAAATTGCATATCCTCAAGAAGAAGCACCATTGAAGGATTCATTTAGAATCATAATGGCACTTGTAGCTCATTTTGATCTTAAGTTGTATCAAATGGGTGTAAAGACTGCATTTCTAGATGGAGAAATTGATGAAACCATCTATATGGAATAACCTGAAAATTTTGTGACAGGAGATCCGAAGTCCATGGTCTGCAAATTAAACAAATCTCTTTATGGACTAAAGCAATCTCCTCACCTATGGTATCATAAATTTCATAAAATCATCTGTTCGTTCGGTTTTGTGATAAATCTTGTTGATGAATATATATATCATAAGTTTAGTGGGAGCAAGTATATTTTTCTAGTATTATATATCGATGACATTTTACTTGCCGCTAATGATCTAAACTTACTACCTGATACCAAGAAGTTTCTGTCAAACAATTTTGAGATGAAGGACCTTGGTAATGCATCTTATGTTTTAGGCATTCAGATTTACCAAGATCTTTCTAAAGATATCTTAGGACTGTCACAAAAGGGTTATATTGAAAAGATTCTTCAAAGATACGGTATGCAGGATTGTAGACCATTAGATAACCCAATTGCTAAAGGAGATAAGCAAAGTCTCAATCAATGTCCAAAGAATGCATTGGAGATTCAAGAGATGCAAAAATGTTCGTATGCACAAGTGGTCGGGAGCCTTATATATGCCCAAGTTTGTTCGCGTCCAGATATTGCTTATATAGTGGGGGTTTTGGGTCGATACATGAGTAATCCGGGTATGACACATTGAAAGGCTGCAAAACGAGTTTTGAGATATTTACAGAGGACAAAGAATTATATGCTCACATACAGAAAGTCAGAAAAATTAGAGATCATTAGGTATTCAGATTCTGATTTTGCTGGATGCATTGATAGCATAAAATTTGCTTCAGGCTATATTTACTTGCAGGCCGGAGGAGCTATCTCATGGAAAAGCGCTAAACAAGCACTTATATCATCTTCTACTATGGCAGCAAAATATATAGCATGCTATGAAGCATCAAATCACAGCAATTGGCTGAAAATTTTTGCCATAAATTTAAAGGTAATTCAAGGAATTGAAAGACCACTTAAGCTTTATTGTGACAATCAGTCAGCCGTTATGTTTGCCAATAATAATTGGAGCTTGAAAAAATCTAAATATATAGATATCAAGTACCTAGTTTTTCAAGAACGAGTTTAGAATGGACAACTATCTATTGAGCACATCGGTACAAACTCCATGGTAGCAGATCCACTTACTAAAGGAGTTCCGACTTCCGTTTATCATGAACATATTGCTTATATGGGTCTCACTTCATATGACGATATGTAATTTTAGTGAGAGTGATAACATGCTATTTATGCATGTAATTACATAGTTATTAATACAAATTAATGCATTAATCATTATAAATATATGCATGTTATCATCTTTTAAGCATATTTCTATCATTTTGTGTAAAATCATGTTATGATCTTAAAATACATCAATTTATGGATTATTATGCATAATTAGACATAATCATGATCATAATCATGTTTTAAAGTTGAAAATATAAGAGAAAATACATTTATTAACATTTATGTATTTATATAAATTTATTTTATATAATACATAAATGTATGAAATTAATATAAATTTATTCTCTTATCATTTTAACAATTTGACCTTCTATAATGATAGATTATTCAATTTTGAATCCAACAAAATAAATTTGACTTAATTTGGAGTTATATTTTGAAAGTTATGAATTTTACAATTTTTAGGAATTTTTTTGGAATTTTTTCTGAATTTATTTGATTTTTATTTCGATTTTTATCATTTAAAATAAATTAAAAATCGTGAAAAAAGGGGATATACCGCGCGTATACACGTGGCAGTGCCACGTGGCAAGTGGAGCGCCCGCATGGCACAAAGCGCTTGTGTGGCGCTCATGTGACGTGGACGCGTATTATATTTACTATATATATTTGTTTAATAAGTATAAAGGTCTCCCGATTATCGGGAGAAAATTATTAAGAGCCCTTATTCATCGTACGTTTTATATGTGTTATTTCCCTTCATTTTTCCAAGTGGGACTAAAACCCGATTTTCAGGTTAACGTGAAGCGTCCGATCCAATTCTAAGGAAGATCGCGCGTCGATCGGGTGGACACGAAGTCCACCCGTTCAAAGATTAAGCACGTGCGCAAATGGGACTTTAAGTGAACGCATCATCACCGTTGATCAAGATTACGATAATGTCCACATTCAATCCCGCGAATGATCTCTGATCAAATCTCAGCGACACGATCGACATCCAACGGATAATCAAAATCAAAGCCTTTTCTTCTTTGTGCGATGAGATCACATCTGGATCCTTGACTCGCGATCGGACGATCACAAAGTGAAGATGACGATTCGCAAATAGACGCTTAATCGCGATTGTCCATCGCGATGATCGGCTTGATCGAACGGCCAGAAATCATATTCATTTTTATTAAAACAAACAAATGGTTGCATGCCAATCATTTGAGGATGTTCGCTACTCATTTCCGCTTCCATTGAATGTATGAAATCATAGTTTGGTTGAAAGAATTGGAAGAAACTATGATTTCATCTTAATCTTGATTTGCGTTAGATGGAAATCAAATTGCGAAGGCTAATTTGGGTTAGATTGTTTGTTTTCATCTTAATCTTTTATCATTTAGTGTTAATTTTACATTTTGAACCGTAGATTAAGTTTAATTTAGTTTTAATTTTGGTTTTTAATCAAATTCGCGATACAAAAGTTTCCTAAACTTCAAACTTCGATTACTCTTCGAATTCTTATCCAAATCACCTGATTTTTGATTCCGTGGATTCGAAATTCAGTTATCTTTCTTAATATATTAAAACGCCCAATTTATATTCTCAATTCGTCGTCCGATTTGACCAAATTTCAAAAATATCTCTCAAATTTCCCTAATTCTCCGTGGATTCGACCCATAATTACCATTATACTAATTAATTACTTTGATTAATCATAAATTGGTAAGTTTGGAACTTTTTTTTGACACTAAGTCGTGTGCATTCAACGACCATATGATTTAGTTTCATCAAATGGCGCTGTTGCTTGGGAATTAAGGCGCATTTTTGAGAAAAATCATCGATTTTGACTTGGTCAACTCTGATTTTTCTGTTTCTTTTTTGATATTAATTCAAATTGATCCTACATTGAGCTATTTGTAGCAGAAATACATCGTTTAGATACTTAGTTTCGATGAGATTAAGTGATTAGTCTCTCTCTACGGACGACGGACGATCATCGCATCATACTCAAATTGGGAGATTGTAACTCTCACGAATAGCGACAATCAATTACGATTAATTTATCATTGTTGAATAATTTTATAGTATCTCTTATTATTATTATATATATTAGTATATTAGTGCATATTTATGAGACGAGAGTCTGATTGGAGAACGAGGGATAATCCTTTACACTTAGATCTTTTTGAACATTCCTCGCAATCACTTTCATCTTCCGCGTCATCATCGACCTTAGATATGGCCTTGAATGATGAGGGAAATGTTAGGAGACGTCTTAGTGATTATGCTAGGTCTGTTCTTCAAAGACCCGTTACTCGTATTCATGCACCTTTAACTAGAAATGCAAATTTTAGGATAGATTCGCATGTTATGAGTATGTTACCTATCTTCCATGGTAAGCCTTCCGAGGATCCTTCTAGACATGTCGACGAGCTTAGTCAAGTATGTGAGATCAATCAGATTCATAATGTGTCGACAGACGTAATGAAGATGAAACTCTTTCCCACCACCCTTAGAGATAGAGGATTGGTTTCTTAAGTAAGGAAAGGAGTTCACATCTTGGACCGAGATGGAGGAGGAATTTCTTCGGAAATACTATTCCGTAGGAAAGACCACCTCTGTTAGGAAGGCGATGCGTGAGCTTACCCAAGGACCAAGTGAGACATTTCACGAAGCTTGGGAGAGACTTAGAGACCTCACTAGAGAATGCCCTCACCATGGAGTGTCTAACCATGAGCTTACGCAGATATTTTATGATGGGTTCGGCCCGCAAGACAGATATCTTTTGGATATAGCTAGCGGCGGCACCTTCGTGAGCAAGTTTGAAGATGAAGCAAGGGATTTGATCAAGACTGTGGCGGAGAATAGCCACCACAACACAGAAAAACCATTCGGAAGAGGTGCAACGCCGAAGGGAGCATTGATCGATGCAAAGTCGGTAGAGAAGGGCATGCTCCTAGAGAAGATCGACAATGACTCGATGGATGGACGCTTGATCACGACTGTCCATCGCAAGATGCCGCTTCATCCCACTGCCATGCTTCATTTTCGTCTTTTTAAAAGACGTTCTTCGCAATCCTTCATCAAATTCTTCGTGTTTTCTTCATCAATTCGCATGCCGTTTGTTTGAGAATGTTCGCAACTAAATTCCGCTTCCATTGAATGTCTAATTTCAAAATTTGATTGAAAGAATTGGAAGAAATCAAGTCTTGAACTTCACTTTCGTCTTCGAAAAATTCGGAATGAAAAGCCTTGCATCCGGGAATGAATTGGATCATTTCAAAGACTAATTTGGGTTATATTATTTGTTTTCATCTTAGTCTTTCATCATTTAGTGTTAATTTTACTTTTAGCATTGTAGATTAAGTTTAATTTCATCTTAATTTTGGTTTTTAATCGTTTTACGAAACAAAAATTTCTCCTAACTTCAAACTTTGATTACTCTTCAAATTCTTATCCAAATCATCTGATTTTTGATTCCGTGGATTGGAAATTGAGTTATCTTTCTTAATATCATTCCCTAATTTCTAACCTAATTTCATCATCCGATTTGATCGAATTTTAAAGATATCTCTCAAATTTCCCTAATTCTCCAAGGATTCAACCCTTAATTACCATTACACTAATTAATTAAGTTGATTAATCATAAATTGGTAAGTTTAGGACTTTGTTTTGACACTCAATCGTGTGCATTCAATGACTATACAATTTAATCTCGTCACAACCTCAGCGACATCGAAGAAGAATCCACCTCTCTTTTAATTCTATTTCACGTATTTACTGCATGCGTGACGACTATATTGCATGAAGAGCGCGGCACTGACGGGTATGACGAATTACAAGTCGAAACACCAATCTCTCCGTCAATCTACAGCAAAGTAGGCGCGAGAATAAAGGAACTTTGGGAAATCGGTCTACGACACCAGCCCGGTCAATCCAAGTCAACCATGCAGAAATAACTGACCCGACGCGATGCTTCACCTCGCCATAAGTTCCTCTCTTTATATCTATAAAACGGAAATCGTTAGAGAAAAACACAAGTTGTATTTTGAATGAAAAGTGGTTACAGTTGGTTATGATTTACCCTCTGTGTTCGTGTTCATCCCCTTATCTCCATCAACCTCTACCGCATCTTCTTTCCTCTCCGAGTTCTATCCCTCTTTCTGCTCTCCCTCCCGCTCTTTCGCTTTCAATTACTATCCGTCACAGAATCGTCGAGGATATCTTCTATCATCAGGCGTATCCAGGAGCATCGTTTTCCTGCCTCGATCAGGTAATCAATCCTCTCTCATTTTCGGTAGTAATAGTTCGTTTTGAAAATTTATAAGTCCAATATTAGAATCTCCGCTCTCTCTAATCTCACACCTCACCCCTAACATTTTTCGAAACCCTCTCTCCATTCCTGACCTACTCTCATCTTTCACCCTCTCTCCCTATTTCCTATAATATAATATATAATATATTCTTCCATTATATCTCTATCTACCTCATTTCTCTGTCGCTATCCACCTATCTCAATGCCCTCCTCCGTTCTTAACCTCTCTCTTCTCTCTTCCATCTCTACTAACCGAGACTATTCAGTGTTCTATAAACACCGAATGTAGCCTATTACACCATAATATCCCTTCTATCTTCTATCTATATTTATTACTTATTACTTATCACCCTATTATCCATTTCCCTTATTCACTTATCATAATCATCATCTTCATTATTACATTCACTGAGTTATTACTCTAATTCTCACTTATATCATTTCATAGGTCCTTCTTTATTTTGTAGGATTGTTGCTTAAGTATTATCAGTAAATATTCATTCATAAATCTCTCATTCTCCATCATATCTTCATAAACATCTCATCATCATCAATCATATTAGCATTTTGAAATATCCTACATCAGTGACCCTCTAGGTCCATATATCTTGCCAGTTAATGACTCTATCAACCCAATAACACTTATTGGTCCTCCTTATCAATTAATTATATCAACATATCGATTTAACCCAATCGATCAGTTGAGTAGCCAGCCCGGTGGGTGCCAATCTACACCACGTGCTCTAGGAGATATGGAGTATATTAGAACTCTTTTACAAAGCCCTGCCGTCATTGGTTACTGTGTACATATAATCCTTCATCCACACGAGACTCATGAATGACTTAGGGTATGGTTAATTTTCAAACCCTAATCGGTCACTCACTTTAGTACTGATGCGAGTAAGAAATCATTGAGAACAACTTCTCTAATATTTCCACTACCTTGGCCAAGGATTTAACCACATTTCATTCCTTCAGTCGATCTCCTCATATACCGAGGACAGATGATCCCATCTTAACCACTCAATCACCTTTGAGGACTTCATGTTGTATTCAATCTATGACGTTTTGGAGATCCCATAGCTAGGGAGTTGTAAGTCATAGTCAAAACACGATCATCCATCCACAAGATGTCTTTGGTGTCTCAAGTCAAAGGACCACGTATGCAACCGTGGCATGAATCAACCTGATTGACAATTTGGCACAATACCATTCAGGGATTCATCTGGATCAATTCAGTGAACTCTTTCTCCAAAGAGCACCCATTATCTATCCGTGGTGTCTCAACACAGATGGCCACAAATCAGTCGTACTCATCATATGAGTCAGATGAGATAATGCTATTCTTTCTAGATAACTCGATGTCCTTCTCGAATATCCTACGAAGAGGAATATTTAGAGCATATGTTTAAAGGCCAGTGAGTGTTGTATTCTGATCTCATCACAATTCACTTGATCATTGCATATGTTCATGGACTTCATTGCAAACATCACACAAGAATGACAATGAATAAAAGTTCATTTCGATGAATATAAACAAAAGATGAAAGTGTGATTGGCTTGCAGGCCACATAATACCCATCATTTTCCTCCTAATCTTTCGTCATGTATCATCAATTTGTAATTTAGGATCGTTAATTTATTCTTTTAATTTTGGATTTCTCTTAACTCGTGATTTTCTATTTTCGGAAATTTCTCTCTCATTTGCTCGTCGATTTCTCTACGAATACTGATCCAAATCAAGTGATTTTTTATTTTGTGGATTCGTCTTTGAGTTATCTTTCCAAATTTATCATCTTCCCTAATTTCTCACCTCAATTCATTGTCCGATTTGATCAAATTTCAAAAGATCTCTCGAAAATCCCTTATTTCTTCGTGGATTCGACCCATATTTACCATTATACCACTCAATTCAAATTAATTTCATTAAATTGGTAAGTTTGGTTTTATTTTTGACATGAATCGGTGTGCAATTAACGACTGCATCAATTCATTCCATCAGCTACCAAAAGGAAAAGGAGTGGCTTAGGCCCCAAGCTTATCATTTTTGGGTGTTCAAGTTTGTTGTGAAGGCAGATCAAAAGGAGGATCGAGATCATAATGAGTTTAGCATCACCTGGCCTAGGATTAGCATAAAAAATGGGATTTTTAAGAGGATTTGGATATTATTTTATGTTGTAATCCCCTCCATGGATAGTGTAAACCAAATTTCTCTTTTTATATTTTAGATTTGTTTTCTTTTCTTCAAACAATCTCTCATTATTAGTGATTACTTGATTTCCCAATCTCTCATCATTCTTCCATCATCTTCCATTTTATCATTCTCCTCTCTCCATTTGGTCATTCCATTTGCAATAATTTTCTAATTATTTTTCATAGAATAAATAAATAAATAAATATATATATAAATATATCTATTTTGAATTTCCTTCATACCATATTCCATTTCTTAGTCCTTCTATATTTCTCCAAAAATCCATTCTACTATTTTTTTCCCTATAATAGTATCTCTACTTCCTCCAAGTACTAATCTCATTACCTAAACCCTTACTTTACCATTATACAAAGCAGGCAATTATAAATACTTTATTTCAAGAAATCTATTTAAACAACAATTAAAATACCCCAAAATTGAGTTTATCACCTATGAAGGTGATAAAGGTGAAATTAAGTGTAGTTTTGAGTTTTTATTTATCAAGAAGTTTATCTTCTTGATTGTCATTCCACTTGCTATTTTTATAGTCGAGGGGGGCACCATTACTCTAGCTTTGCATTCCTATGGGCTTGTCTCAAACATTCTCTAGGATGTGGACTTATATAAATCTATATACAATATCAATTAAATTCACATTCTTAAGTGGTAGCCTATTCTGAATTAACCTATAAAGGTGACAATGTGAAAAAAGTATATTTTTGAATGTATTAAGAAACATACTATCTCTTGTTCTAATGTTGTGCAAAGCACCAGTTCATGTAAGATAATGTATATTAAGCCTCCTTCTCAACAACTAGATATTCTCATGAGCACTCATGTGCCTTTGTACCACAAAAAATCAAGTTGCTTTTTCGTTACGCGTAGTTCAACATTTGATGATCATAAAAGCAGATCAAAGTGGATTACCACTATATAGATGACAAGTTCTTGAATGTCCTTATTGTTACTCCCATTACATATAATTTTAGCAACTTATAAGTATCTTCGCTTGAGAGATTGAGTTGTCCATACTATGCTGCTCTATTTTGAAAGTAGGGCAGGTCAATATATCTAGCATAAGGGGCTACAATGGCCTATTTGAACCAAATGACATCATTATGATTTCTCTCATTATTTGTTGTATAAGAACTCTACCTCATTATACAATTCCCTCTTGTGTTTGATGCAGCTCTAATCTCTCTCAAGTTTCCAAATACAAATATTATAAAATAGGATTTAGAAAAAGAGGTAATGTGCATCATTTCTATCCAATTACCTCTACCAAGGGAAAATTTTTTCACCAAAGGACTTCGCAAGTCTTTTTTCCCAGATCACATAAGCAAGCTTTATGTGGTACATTCATTTTGAGACCCTCCGGAGAGTATTGAAGACTCTTTGAAGGAGCCAATGAAACTGGTTAACTGTTGACTTTGATAAATTTTATTTTCATCCTTTTTATATTGAGAGTTCCAAAATGGTTATAGTTGCTTCTTGTAGATTACACTAGATATAGAGAAAAAAAGGTAAAATTTTTAATTTGTACATGGGAGACTCCCTAGTGACCTCATTAGTGAATGAACCCTTGAAATTCACTTTCTCTTTCTTCCTTTGATCTGTGATATCTTAAATCTCTATTAAATATTTCAAAAATTGAGAAATTTCTTTGTGAGGATTACAATTTTCCTTAACATCAAAAATTATTTCCACTACTTTCTTAAGCATCAAAAGTCAATGTTTGACATTCACGACTCAGCAATCCATACTCTCTAAGTTATCATTGAGTTAGTTCCAGCAACTGATTGTGAGATCTATTGGCCCACCACAACTAATAGAGTGCCCAAATCCAAATAAATATCCACATAATTTTTATTGGTGTGCAAAAGAGAATTAAATGTAAAAAAGTTGAGGTTCCAATTCATTATATGTTAGACATGCTTAATAAGTGAACTCCCCATGGAAGGTTGAAATATGACAGAATTAATTACAAACATAATAAAAATGAGCTCCTAAGATTGTCAGACATATAATCCCTTCCATCAGTGGAAATCCTATCACTCAAGAGCTTGTTGTATCACTTAGCACAGCGTGATGTTGAGCTTTTCAGCTCTAGTATGCTATGATCATTTATGATGAGGACTTATCATGAGTCTTAAGATATTTCGAGACTTATGCTCTATGTAATGAAATAAACTTCACTCACCATAGTTGGATGGACCAATGAAATATAGATTCTTATTATAGGAATGATGACATACTAGACTCACAGATAGTGGACTATGTGCAAGCATATATTGGTTGTCGAAGAACTACACATAGGAGAGAATAAGGCTGAATCATTGTTTAAGTTGTTGAAGTACTTTCTTGTTTTAAGAAACCTAAGGAATTTTTTTAGCAAGCAATTATTCATTCCATATTTTATCGTACTTGGATACTAGTTGGTGCCATCACTACTTAGAATGCTCACAACAGTTGAGCGGTGCTTCAATGTTTGACTTATTTTATGCTTCGATGTTTGTCAAATGCTCAAACTTCAAAAATCAACACCATCCATCATATTTTGCAAATGTAATCAATCATCTCATATAATATTGAGTGAAGAAATTGGGTGTTGAACGCCCAATGGAAGAATTGGCTGAGTTGGTCCACCCAAGTTCCAAGGAACTAATAGTGGGGCCTTGAAAAGCCTTTAATTTGACGATCAATTGGATCTTTACCAGCTCAATTTCGAGTTAGATTATGTGTTCTCCTCCTAACCTTTTGTCATGTAAGTTTTAATTTCAAATCATAGATTAGATGAATTTATATAAGTTTTTGGTTTTCTCTCTCTTCGTGATTGATTTTTCTATCTCGATTTTGCTCCTTGATTTCTCCATGAATACTTATACAAAATGATTGATTTTAAATTTTGTGGACTTGTCTTGGAGCTTTCTTTCTAAAACCTAACTTTTTACCTCAATTCATTGTCCAATTTCATTGAATTTGAAGAACACCATGAAAATACCTAAATTCTTCATAGATTCGACCCTTATTTACCATTATAATTTTTAATTTGTGATTATAATCTTACATTGGTGAGTTTGAAATATATTTTGACACATATCTGTGTGTATTCAAGGACCACGTGGATATGTCTCATCAAATGGTCTTATTGTTGGGGAATTAAGGCGTATTTTTTAGAAAATTAGCCAATTTTAACTCTGTCAACTCAAATTTTTCATTTTTATTTCTTGACTTTTAATTTGCATTGATCCTACATTAAGTGTTTCCGAAGTAGAAATCCATCTTCAAGATCCTTAAGTCAATGAGATTGAGTGATTTTTTTCCCTTTTCTAAGAATTACGGCCGATGACTTTTCTTGAAATCGCATTAAGAAACCGTAACTCTCATGGATACCAATGCCCAAGTACAATTATTTGCATTTATTTCATAGTTATATTTTAAAAAATATATACCTATATATGTTCTACCTTTTCATGAGACAACATTCAAATAACGAATAGGTCTAATGCCTTTCAAAGATTGAATTTATCGCAAAGGATCCTCAATTCGATGTTATCTTGATTGATTTTCCCTTTTCCAAGTATTATGGTCTATTTCTCATGTGTGTTATTTTGAGAGGGCTAAGCTCTCACAAAATCATACATGATTTATTTTCTAATCATTGTTATTTTTATTGAAATTCATAATTCTATGCCAAAAGCCTATTGTACTAGGGTTATGTAGAGTTCGTCATAGTCCTAGGCCACATCAAAGCTTTACTTTGCGTAGACTTATGGTATGATAGACTCGAAGCAATCTAAATTGGAACCACTTAATCAATAGAACTTTGTCTAGAAAGTATAGATGTATTTATATATAATATATATATTTATATTACCTCCGATAAAGTTGTGATTACATGAATCTATTTGGATGATATGATTTGAATTTCATACATAGTATCTCAAGTTCACCTTCAAACCATAGAGTATGATGATTTATCACTTATTCAAGACAATAATTATTATGGTTTGAGTATTGAGGGATTTTCTGATCATGCATTGAGTTTTGATTCATAATGATCACACAAATTTTCAGAGAAGATAAGCTAAAATGAGTTTGCATGAATGTGTTAAACTTAGGGCTTATTGGGAGGCAACCAAAAATTATCCTTTTTGCTTTTAGTTTTTTCAGAATAAAGAAATCACATTATAAAGGGGCGCGAGTGATAACATGCATTTATAACTTAATTTCTTATCCTAATTAACTTATATTCATGCTTATTTTATGTAAATATGATGGATGTTATCATAGTTTTCAGGAATTTTCTCCATTGGTATGTCATTTCACTAAAGTCGATATTTATGCATAAATGAGGGATAATTTTATGCTTGATTGATGATTAATCTTTTGTAAAGTTAAAATTAATAGAAGTTAATCTCTTTTCTTGAATTACTTTGACTTTAGTGCATGTTTTGAAAGATAATTTCAAGATGAAAATGTGCTTAAGAAGATTTCATAAGAAATGAGTTAAGTAATTTTTAATTCATATTAGTTTCTTCTTTGAAATTATATTTTAGATGACATGATGTTAAAAAGGAATAAAATTGTGATACAATGGAAAAAATTTGGATTAAAAAGGAGTTGTATATTTAAAGTTATAAATTTCTGAAGTTTACGCCCTTTTTCTGAATTTTATCTAATTTTTAAATTAATTTTTATCAAGTTTTTCTTATTATAAAAATAAAAAAAGGGGGGTTTTATCCCACAACCTCACGATGCTGATGTGGTGCGCTAGCTGACCTGGCGCGGAGCTGATGTGGCGCGCGAGACCAGCGCACGGAGTCGACGCGGCACTGAGGCCACGTGGCAGGGCCGCGCGTGGCCCACGCGAGGCGGAGGTGGCGCTGACACGTGGCAGGGGGGCACGTGGGTCCACGCAGATGCCCGTGTGGGGCGCCACATGGCAGAGGGGGATGGCAGGTGAAGGGCCCACGGGTTAGTGGGCCTTGGTGAGAGTATTGGGGCGGTAACGCAAATGCGTTACCGCGTTCCATCTTTTATACACGCCGGTTTTTCCTACTTTCTCCATGTGGGACTATGATGTAGGATATTTATCGGATGTATCTAAATCCTACAATAAGGGGAGGATCTATGAAGTGATATCATTGAAGGAACTCAATAGAAAATCAGATGAGATATGGTAAAAGGATAATGAGGAAATAATAGAAATAGAAAGGATGGTGATGAAATAGGGAATAGAGAATATAAATAGATATTAAGGGAGTTAGGACAGAGATGACTAAATAGAGAATTAAAGAGTGGAGATTATATAATAATTATTTAGATAGTGATGATAGTGGAGATAATGTGGAAGATAGACGGTGAAGAGGTAGACAAGAGAGAGAACACGAAGAGAAGATGGGTGAGATAGTTTTCGGTTGAGGAAGAAAAGACGGGTAGCAGATAGGAGAGAAGGTGGTGACGGGACTTATATATATATATATAGACGTTAACACAGAAGAGAGAATGGTAGATTAGGAAATATATTTAATATAGAAATAGAGAGAGAGACGGGGAAGAATAGATATAAGATAAGAAGAGAAGGCTGGAGAAGAAGGCGTTGAGACGCGAAGGAAAACCCATGAAGGTTCAACGGTCAACGCTTGGACTTGGATCGAACTATTATTCACCATCAAATGAGAGAGGATATCACCTGGATTTGGATGGGAAGTGACGCCGTAGGATTTCCGAAATAATCCAAGATTTTCCTCGGTTTGCAGCGGACTTGAGGAGGATGAAAGCGGAAAGAATGGAGGGGGAAAAGAAATAGGGAGGATAGAACTCGGAGAGGAGAGAAGGTGCGAGAGGAACGATGGAGACACAGGGAAGACGATGAAACACAAAGGTAAACACGAACCAAAAGGTAAACAATTTTTCATAAAACAACTAGTTTCTTTTGTTCTTACAATTTCCGTTTTATAGGAGAAGAATACGCGGGTGAGAATAAGACGACGCTTCATCATAACCTCCGCGTGCGACGGTTACGTCGGATGTAGTGGGAACACGTGGAGTCTGATGAATTCGGATTCTGATTTTGTACAACTATTGATCGCGGAATCGACTGTCGTCATGATGATCGCCGAATGTTTATCTTCGGTGTATGATGAATTTTCCTGTCTTTGGGGTCAGAACGGTGCTTACGCGGCGTCGGATCGGGTCAGTAATCTTCTGAAACTCCTTAATTATTGGCGCGTCCCATCGTTGTAGTGGTAAGACGTCGTGGCGCTCCTTCCTATCTTTGAATCTCTTAGCTTGATCAGCAGGTGACGTGGAAATCTTTGTAATCATCTTCTTTTGCTTTCGCGTGATGGAGGTGAATATTTTAGTGACTTTGCGATAATCCGTGAATGACTGCGTTGACGTGAATGAGTCACCGTCCTTCAGTGTTTTCGCCATTCTCATTTGGGAATTAATAGGATCTCTTTGGAGAATCTGTTCAGCGATAACATTGAGATATGCAGAGTTTCTTCCATTCCGCGTTGACCTGAGGTGATTCACGACGATCGCTGTTGATGTTGTCGGTTGCGGAGTCGGATCGATTAACTGGATCTACTTTGGATGTCCTTTAGAGTGACGGGGTTGACTCGACCTTTCGTCATTGAATGCCTTGCCTTGTTTAGTAGGTGGCGGGTCACGAAGATGGAACATGTTACTTTGACGACGAGTGTGAACTGGAGGTGCGCGATGTTATTTCGGGAAGGTCTTCTCGAGGTGAAGTCTGATCCTCTCTTTCTTTTATCATGTCTTGCAGCACTGCCGGAGAAGATGATAGACTGAGGAGCTCAAGAGCACTGTTGGAGAAGACGATAGACTGATGAGCTCAAGAGCTGGTTAGTTTCTGCCTGGGAAGAAAGCTTCCGTCTTCTTTACCAATCGTGACGGGTCAACTCCCATGGGCGGTACTTCTCCTTGTTGATATCTTCATTCAGGCTCCTCAGAGTTGGTTCTAATTCTTTCTTTGAGGAGATCGTGAATATGATTTGCCTCATTTATGTACTATCTTCTTCATTTAGGCTGCTCCACTTTCATACAATTACATTCATGCTTCAGCTTTTGTCATAACTTCATAGTTGTAGATGTCTCATCTTCAATTAGAAGTAGCCATCACCGTCTTCTTGGGCTTGGACTTGAGCTGCCACTGAAGTTAACTTCTTTCTAACAGTAATAATATATAGATCTCTTATAAATTCCAATTAAAGGTGGTTTCAAAGAAAAGGGATCATAACAACAAAGATGTTTTTATTATTTTCTTTTGAGATCATATATTCACACATGGCACCTAACATGTAGTGGAGCTGGTTTGGGAAGTAGGAACCTATCAAAGATAAAAAATGGTTGACTTGGTCTATTCAAAGAATTCTAAGTATCTAAGGATAAGGATGAAATGCTTTGACCAAGTCAATCTTTAGATCAGTATAAAATAGGGAAAGGAAGGAAAATAATTCCCTTAAGATCTACACTCTCTTTATTTATTTAGGGAGGTCTTCTTCATCCATTTAAGGAATGGATGATTTTTCAAGTTGGAGGAAAAGGAGGAAAAGGAGGAGGGGGAGGATAGGTTCACTTAGAACCCTTGTGTTCATGTTTCAAAATAATTCTCCATCAGACTATGTCTCGTCTAACGTCTTAATGTGCAGGCAACGTGGCGGCATCACAAGTGTCGGATCCTATCGCGAAGACGTCGATCGCGTGGACCCGAGTCCACGCGATCATGAATCAGGCACGTGCGTGAATAACGCACTTAAGTGAAGCGATCGATGGCTTACCTGTTGACATGTGGATGCATCAGGAACGTCCGATCTTCATCAGATGTGCGAATCCAATGAAAGACACAAGATCGAAGCCAATGATCGGTGGCCTACATGTGGACTCACCTCGATATGTGATGATCAGATCGGACGGCTAGAAAGATTCGTTGAATAATTCAACGATCGTGGTGCGATCGAACCGCGATCATGACGCATCTGGAGAGATCGTGGCACACGATCATGTCACGATTGGTGGGCCATGATCATCGTGCGATCGTGGCCACCAATCGGCACCCAATCACGGATCAAACGGCCCAAATTTTTCGCGCGAAAATCCTCTTTAAAAACCGATGTTCTTCCCCTTATTTTGTAACTTTTGATAGATTCATGAAGCAATTAAGCAATTTTAGAGCAAAATCTTAAGTTCTTCGTGATCCCCCCACATTTAGACTCAATTGCAAAGCAATTGGAGGTGGATTGATCGCGAATTTCCTCTTGATTTCATCGAATTTTTCCCATAAATTTTGAACGTCCGCGAGGAAGAAATCGAACAAATTCGCTTCAATCCTCGTGAATTGAAGCCCCATTCTTGCAGAAATCGGGTTAGTAGTGAGATTTGATCGATTATCAAGCAGTAATTTGAGTTTTTATTAAGGTTAGATATTTAGTTTTGCAAATTAGTTCTTAGTGTTCTTCATTTTCCCTAAATTTTAGTCTAAAATTTCACTGATTTTGAAAATAAAATATCTCTCTTGTTATAATTCCAAATCACATGATTTTGATTTCATTAGATTTCTATTTTCATCACCTTTCCATCGATAGAAAATTCTTCGAATTCTGAGTTCATTTGACCTTTCAATTTAATGTTTGACCGAGCACTGTTCATTTTTCATCAGAATTTGAACGTTGACTTTTAGGGTCAATTACTTTCAAAATACAAATAGGAATTCAATCACTTTGGTCACTTTAGAATCCTCTATTTCTTAGCTTTCCATTAATATATAGATTTCAATATTTGGATATCATTTGGCAAGTCAATTGGAAGATTATCTCTAAAGTGTTTATTTTGGGAATTTTCTGATCTTTGATTTTCAATAATTCATAATAAATCTATTTCTTATATAAAAATCACGAATTCTATATCAATAAATTCCATTTTCTCTCTAGTTTCTAAATATAGAATTCTTGTAATCTTCTCACACCTTTTGATTCTCTGATTTTGAAGGACACCGATTGTTGGTCAAAGTCAATGCTTTGACTTTGACTTTTAACTTTTCTCTGTTAAATCCGAGATTTCAATTCTTAAAATTTCTTATTTAGTATATTTATATGATTTATATTCATCACATCTTATTTTTACTTCTTTAAAACCTCTTTTACTTGATTTGACCAAGTCAACTTTGCAATTAAAGTCAACCTTGCTCTCTGTGAATCGACCCAATACTTACACTTTACTTGATTTTATATCTTTATCTCTGTGAGTTCAGTTTTATTAAAAAAAATTTACCGACGTTTGTGTGTTTGACAACCGCACTAAAACGCTTTGTCAGCGAGCAAGAAAAATCCCGTGAACAAGCATCAGAACACCTAAATGAGTTTTTCTAAACCCTTTCTTCTCACCACATTTTGTTATCTTTTTCATGCTATGCATCATTTGTTTGCCATCCTTTCATGAGCATGATGATTTCATTGAGAAGAATGAAGAGTTTAAGTTGGAGATGAGGAATTAGAAAAACTCAATAATTTTTTAAAAATTTAAAAATTTTAAATTCTATAAACTCTGATTTCCAAATTTTTATCACTCTTCCTCACCTTGAAATTTTTTACATTTCGAGATCCTACTGACTAGAAATGTAGAAGACAAGGCCTATTAGCCTATATGATTAAAATTTGAGCAATAAAGCCAAGTGATCTAGATAAATCATAACATTCATTTCAGTGGTTGACTGCTTTGGGATTGAGTATCTAATAAGGACCAAGGAAAAATGAGAAAGGAAAAATGAGAATGGAAGTTGTTGACTTCTTTGAAATAGAGATTAAAATGGAGATATTTTGAGTAAAGTTTATGAAAAATTGCCATCCCTTACCTTACATCAATTGAACCTACTTAGTGTGGCAATTCCTTGCTTCCAAGTTTTCCCTATCTTAGTGCAATGAGCCATACTTTTTGATGCACCTATCTTTGTCCCTTTAGGCATTTATGTCCACCTTTATCATCCCAGTTAATTAGTTACGCCCATTTTCAGCTTCACTCTTGATAATCATACTCCCAAATGACTCACACATCCATCACACCTCTTTCACATTCGCCTCGCATGTACATATCCTTTCAGATTACACTTCAAATTTTTCCATACTCTCTTCAAAAACAAAAACTCCTCCACATCCATATTTCATGTAAGTTCTTCTGAAATTTGATATATCTTTCACGAAAAAAATAAATAAAGAGAAATAAAAAGGAAGGAAGAAAAAGAAAAAAAGGAGAGGAATAAGAAGAAAGTAAAAAGAAGGAGAATAAGTAGGGGAATAACTTCTCTTTTTCCATCCCATCTCTATCACTTCCATTTATCCCAATCAACCCATCATCATCCACATCATTTGGGAGCTTAATTATCGTAAGTGGTAAAACCTTTGTTTACATGTAGTCTTTCTTTTAACCATGTCATTCCTTTAGTCATAGTTGTCTTTTTATTCTTTTAGCCACCTTATCACATTACATCCCAAATATAGGAAACTGCTTTGCAAATGCACTCTTCATAAGAGGAAGACGAGTTGAGGGGAATTCTAATGCACTAAGTAGCTTCCATTTTGAGTGAAGGAGTGATGTACCTATTAAGAGGGTAAGGAATTACATCTGCTCATGAGAGTGTGAGGATATTTTCATCACCATAGCCTCAAAGCCTAGATATACTAACCTCAATCACAATTAAGGATTAGACTCGAGCATTAGCCGATGAGCACTTTCCTAATATGCACTAAAGAAGTCAACCTAGAAATGGAATATAAATCATTATGGCCCACACTATGAGGAAGCGTAATCATACATTCATGCACCACCACTTTAGTGGTAAGAAATGAAATGACTTTCTAGGGAGATTATATAGCAAATTGCTAAGAGACTAGAAATTATTCAAGTCAAGGGTTGATAACATGCAATTTATACATGCAAATATATGATTATTAATAAAAATTAAGGCAATAAATTATAATTGCCTTATGCATGTTATCATACTTTGGGTGCATCTTTATCATTTCATGCAATTTTAAGTTATAATCTCAAAATTCATTATTTAAGGTATAATTATACATAATTAAACAATATATTTTATAGTAGATAATTCTCATCTAAATTTGATATTATAATTGGGTTTCAATGTTAAATAATAAGAGAAAATATTTTTTTACATTTATTTATTTTTCTAAGTTTTATTTTTTAAGATAAACGAGTGTAATTTTTATATGAAAAATTTCTTCTCTCGTTATTTATTAATTTTTATTTTTTAAAATGATATATTATTTAGATTTTGATCCATAAAAATAAGTTTCGATTAATTTGGAGTTGTATTTTGAAAGTTATGAATTTTCTCATTTTTAGGGATTTTTTGGAATTTTTTGAATTTATTATGGATTTATTTGAAATTTAAATAAAAAATTGTCATTTTTATTGTCTACTGATGGGGCAGCTGACAGGTGGGAAAATAACATGTTACCACGTGGCAACATGTATATGTACCATGTGGCGCACACGTGTGTGTATCTGTGCGTGATTGGGCCCGCGTGTGTGAGTGTGCGAAATTAGTGGGTTAAACATCCTTTTCATTATATTCGCTAAACCCACTTAACTCTCGCTACTTATATACCATACATTTCATGTTTATTTTTTTTCATGTGGGACTAATTGTATTTATTTTTATCTGCAGGTGACATGGCGCGATGGGGAGAGTTTGATTCACGTACTTTATCGAAGTCGTTGATCTTCACTTGAGGGGGTATGCAGCGCATGATTGGGCGATGATTCATGATTTAATCTCAATGGTTCATGTGATGAGTTATAATGGCTGAGATTAAATGTGCCCATGGACTTCCTTGGACGCGTGGCGACATCTCGGCTGTTCGATGAAGATCAAACAACAGGCCTTACATGACGATCTAACGTTATGCAAAGACGTGGCTTCATTTGGGCCCTCCATTTTAAATCAGACGAACATGACTTAATGATGACGATTTGCATCTTGGTATTTCATTTGAGCTGTTAATCGAAGATGAAATGCCAAATCCAATAGCTACGCCCAAATCTGCAACAGAAAATGTATTCTTGAATGTTTCGAGCTCTTGAACTGCTTAGACATCTCAATCCTTGAATCTCTTGCTTCCTTCTTTTTCAAGACGCATTTTCACATGCAAGGAGTGGTTGAATGTGAGATTACGTTGAAAGAATGGGGAGAAATCACCTCTTGAATGCCATAATTTGTCTTCAAAATCACCGAATGAAAAGCCTTTGATCTATGAACCAATTTAATCATTTTGAGCACGATTTTGGGTTCGATTATGGGTTTTCCCTTGATCTTTTGTTTGGTATCATTAGATTTTAATTTTGATTCGTCAATAACTCAAATTTTAGATTTAATTTTGGTTTTCTCTTTCTTTGCGATTAATTTTTCTATTTTGATTTCACTCCATTTCTCCGCAATTATTAATCCAAATCAAGTTATTTTTTATCATATAGATTTATCTTGGAGTCTTCTTTCTTAATCCCTAATGTCGTACCTCAATTCATTGATCGCCTTGATCAAATTTGAAGAACACCTTGAAAAATACCTTAATTTTTAAGGATTTGACCCTTATTCACTATTATTCTCTTTAATTTGATATTATAATCTTAAATTGGTGAGTATGAAGTATAGTTTGACACGTATTTGTGTGTGTTATGAAAGGTTTAGATAAAAATGTGAAATTTTTTATTCAAAAATCTAAATAAATATAAAATAAATTCATAAAAATTGAGAAAATTTTTAGAAAAGTCCCTGAAAATAAAAAATTATAACCTTCAAAATAGAACTCGAAAATTAATCCAAAATAGAAGGACATTGAACTATTCAAAGAGAGTAACACTATTTGATCTGACTCATATGATAAGTAAAATTGATCCTAAAGCGATCGGTGTGGAGATACTACAAAAGATAGTGGGTGCTCTTTGGCGAAAGAGTTCACTAAATTAATCTATGTGAATCCTTGAATGGTATTACACCTTATAATCAATGAGGTTGATTAGGTGGATGAATGTATGATAATGCTTTGATTATGACTTACGAATCCCTAGTCATGTGGTCTTTAAAATGTCATATATTGGATATGACACTAAGTCTTTAGAGATAATTGTGTGGTCAAGATAGGATCATATGCTCTTGATATTTGAGGAGATTGGCTCAAGGAATGAGATCTGATGAAACCCATGGCTAAGGTAGTGAAAATATTAGAGGATTTCTTGATGATTTATTGTGAGCATTATTACTTACTTGAGTGATGGATTAGGGTTTGATAAATGACCATACCCTAAGTCATTTATGATTCTCTTGTAGATGAAGGATTATACATGCATTATAGTCGATGACGAAAAGGTTCCATAAAAGAGTTCTTATATACTTCATTTCTCTTAGAGTACATGGTGTAGCTTAGTATCCTACGGACTGGTAACTCAACCTATTGATTTGGTTAAATCAATCCTTAATTAATTCATTTATATTTTGATATAGATAATGAATAAAATTTGACGATTAGGGTATTATTGGGTCTATAAAATTATTAACAATTCAGATAAATGGACCAAGAGGGTTGCACATGTAAGGTCTATGGACTTTGGTGGATAGAGACATAACTATTAGGGTTTTATAAAAAATACACATACCAAATGTCTATAAAAAGGGGAGAATGATCACAACTCAAGGTGCCCATGCAAGCCTTGTAAGAATTTTTTCATTTCTTCTATTTCTCTCTTGGTGAAGAGTTTGAAAGAGGAGATCTAACCATCCAGAGATCGTGTGTATATTGCTAGAGGCTAGACACTTAAATAACTTCAAGAACTCCTTCAAGGGAATTGTGTAAGTATATTTTCTTATATATACTAGATGATAGGATCATCTGTTTGTAATATCTCAATATTTTGAATATTTGATTCAATGTATTCCATTGTACTAGATATTTTAATTGAAATTTTGAAAGGCTCATTGACTTCAAAACCCATTGTACTATATGTGTATGCCAAACAACAATAAGCTAAAGGTAGATAGCCCCACGAAATGGAACTACTCTTAAAATGCTAATATCATCCATTTCAAAGAAGCCAGTCATGAGGACAACGGGGAAGAGGTCTTCATGATTTCAGGAAGGAGTGCCTTTGCACTTGCACAACACCCATAGAGGTCCTCTTCTGTGCTGGAAGAGGAATCGTCACATACAAGCGAGGAAGCTTGCAAGATGAAACCATGTCTGTGTCCATGAAAATTGAATGATGGGCAAGAGAGTAGGATATCAAAGAAGAACAGTAGAAAAAGCTGCAGGATGAAGAGGAAGGACCAATGATAACTTCAAGAAGGTTAGCATTATTTTCTTTATTTCTTCAAAATTTTCAGTTGTGCTTCTGGGAAAATGGTTTATATTTCTACATTTAGTCTGTAATTCAACTTAAGGTACTCTTATATTCAGCAATACTGAAAATAAAAATAAGAAAAATAAATAGACAAAAGAAAACTGAAGATACTTGTCATGGAGTTGATTAGACTGAATAAATATCTAATTTGATGATGTTTTCGGGAAATTCAAAGTCACGTGGATTTTCCTTTTCAATGGCATACGATTTTTATGAAGAGATCTGAGCATTAAGCTAGTTTTTTCCTTTTTATAAATTTTTTAAATATATATAAATTTATGGGCGGTAGCTCGTGGACCATTATGATGGTCCTGGCATACGCCAGGCCACGCCTTGGTCCGTTGGGATCGTGGGCCTTGTTACGGAAAAACGAAAATCTTGGATGGGAGATTGGGCTTAGGAGAGAGAAAAAAGGAGGGAAGAAAGAGAATGACTTGGAAAGGTCCGAAATCTTGGATAGGGGATCCGAGATTAGATCAATCGGATCATCTCTGCAGGTACCAGAGTGGGCCCGTGAGGAAGCTTCCAGGCGGACAAGTCGTCATTGGCTACGTCCAAAGTGGAAAA
>CM044109.1:18874017-18890082 GCA_024174645.1 Lemna minuta | reverse complement strand
TTTTCATGCCATGCATAATTTTTTTACCATCCTTTCATGAGCATGATGATTTCATTGAGGAGAATGAAGATTTTAAGTTGGAGGTGAGGAATTAGAACAACTCAATAATTTTTGTAAAATTTTAAAATTTTAAATTCTATAAACTCCTATTTCCAAATTTTTACCTCTTCCTCACCATAGAATTTTTGACATTTCAGATCCTGCCGACTAGAAATGTAGAAGACAAGGCCTATTAGCCTATATGATTAAAATTTGAGCAATAAAGACGAGTGATCTAGATAAATCATAAGATTAATTTCAGTGGTTGACTGCTTTGTAGTTGAGTGTCTAATAAGGACCAAGGAAAAATGAGAATGGAAGTGGTTGACTTCATTGAAATACTATGAGATTGAAATGGAGAGATTTTAAGTAAAGTTTATGAAAAATTGCTATCCCTTACCTTACATTAGTTGAACGTACTTAGTGTGGGAATTCCTTGCTTCCAAGTTTTCCCTATCTTAGGGCAATGAGCCACAATTTTTAATGCACCTATATTTGTCCTTTTAGGCATTTATGTCCATCTTTATCATCCCAGTTAATTAGTTACACCCATTTTCAGCTTCACCCTTGATAAAATTATAAAATTCATATCTTTCACAATATAACTCCAAACTAATCTAAATTTCTTTTATTTGATCCAAAATTTAATTATCTATCATTCTAAAAAGTAAAAATTAATAAATAATGAGAGTTTTAATTTCTATTTCAAAAATAATTTTTTTTAAGATTTAAACTTAAGAAAATTTAAATAAATGTTTATATAATGATTTCTCTCATTATTTCACTTTAAAAACACTTATAGTGATCTCAAGTAAAGATGGGTTTATAAAATTATTTATCTTAATCCATCATATTTAACCCTAATTTAAAGTATTTTTGACATTATAGTGATTTTTTCATGGAATGATAGAAAAATACTCGTAAATATGATAACATGCATAAAAATGAAATCATTTGTGCTTTAATTTGTATTAATAATTATATTTTATCATGTCTAATTAGTATGTTATTACTAACCTCAATCACAATTAAGGATTAGACTCGAGCATTAGCTGATGAGCACTTCCCTAATATGCACTGAAGAAGTCAACCTAGAAATGAAATATAAATCATTATGGCCCATACTATGAGGAAGCATAATCATACATTCATGCGCCACCACTTTAGTGTTAAGAAATGAAAGGACTTTCTAAGGAGATTATATAGAAAATTGCTAAGAGAAAAGAAATTATTCAAGTTGTGGGGGGGGGGTGTGATAACGTGCAATTTACACATACAAATATATGATTATTCATGCAAATTAAGGCGGTAAATATTCCACTCTTATGCATGTTATCATACTTTAGATGCATCTTTATCATTTCATGCAATTTTAAGTTATCATCTCAAAATTCATTATTTAAGGTATAATTATACATAATTAAAGAATATATTTTGTAGTAGATAATTCGTGTCTATATTTGATATTATAATTTGGTTTTAACGTTAAATAATAAGAGAAATGTTTTATACATTCATTTATTTTTCTAAGTTTTATTTGTTAAGATAAATGAGCGTAACTTTTATAAGAAAATTTCTTCTCTTGTTATATATTAATTTTTAATTTTTAAAATGATATATTATTCAACTTTTGATCCATAAAAAGAAGTTTAGATTAATTTGGAGTTGTATTTTGAAAGTTATGAATTTTCTCATTTTAAGGGATTTTTAAAAAAAATTTGAATTTATTTTGGATTTATTTGAAATTTTAAATAAAAAATTTGTCATTTTTATTTTGTGCTATGTGGCAGCTGACACGGCGGGAAAATAACATGTTACCACATGGCAACATGTATACGCACCATGTGGTGCACACATGTGTGTATCTGTGCCTGTTTGGGCCCACATGTGCGAGTGTGTGAGATTAGTGGGTTAAACATCCTTTTCATCATATTTGCTTAACCCACTTAACACTCGCTACTCATGTTTATTTTTTTTCATGTGGGACTACTTGTATTTATTTCTATGTGCAGGTGACACGGCACGATGGGGAGAGTTTGATTCATGTACCTCATCGAAGTTGTCGATCTTCACTTGAGGGGGTATGCAACGCATATTTGGGCGATGATTCGTGATTTAATCTCAGCGAGTCATGTGACGAGTTATAACGGCTGAGATTAAATGCACCCCATGGACTTCTATGGACGCGTGGCAACATCTCGATTGTTCGATGAAGATCAAACAGCATGCGTTACATGACGATCTAACGTTATGCAAAGACATGGCTTCATTTGGGCCCTCCCTTTTGAATTAGACAAACGTGAATTAATGATGAAAATTTGCATCTTGGTATTTCATCTGAGCTGTTAATCGAAGATGAAATGCCAAATCCAATGGCTACGCCCAAATTTGCCTATTTATACGCATGTTCTACAATCGAAAATGTATTCTTGAATGTTTCGAGCTATTGAACTGCTTAGACATCTCAATCCTTGAATCTCTTGCTTCCTTCTTTTTTAAGATGCATTTCCACATCCAAGGAGTGGTTGAAAGTGAGATTTCGTCAAACGAATGGGGAGAAATCACCTCTTAAATGCCAGAATTCGTCTTCAAAATCACCAAATGAAAAGCCTTTGACCCAGAAATCAATTTAATCATTTCGAGCACGATTTTGGGTTTGATTAGGGGTTTTCCCTTGATATTTTTTTGGTATCATTTGATTTTAATGTTGATTCGTCAACAACTCAAATTTTAGATATAATTTTGGTTTTCTCTTTCTTTGCGATTAATTTTTCTATTTTGATTTCACTCCTTCATTTCTCCGCAATTATTTATCCAAATTAAGTGATTTTTTATCATCTAGATTTATCTTGGAGTCTTCTTTCTTCCTCCTTAATTTCGTAACTCAATTTATAGATCGCTTTGATCAAATTTGAAGAACACCTTGAAAATACCTTATTTTTCTGTGGATTTGACCCTTATTCACCATTATACTCTTTAATTTGATATTATAATCTTAAATTGGTGAGTTTGGTATATATTTTGACACATATTTGTGTGTATTATGAAAATTTTAGATCAAAATGATAAATTTTTTATTTAAAAATCTAAATAAATATATAATAAATTCATAAAAGTTGAGAAAAATTCTAGAAATTCCCTAAAAATAAAAAATTATAACTTTCAAAATAGAACTCGAAATTAATCAAAATTTATTTTGTTGGATCAGAAATTGAAAAATCTATCATTTAAAAACTCATTTCTCTTAGAAAATAAAACTTAGAAAACTAAATGATTGTATAAAAATATTTTCTCTTATTATTTAACATTAAAACCCAATTATCATCTCAATATAGATGGGAATAATCTACTAAAAATTTATTATTTAATTATATATAATTATCCCTAAAGTAATGCATTTTGAGATTATAACTTAAAATTACATGAAATGATAGATATACACTTAAAGTATGATAATAGCATCATAATAGAATGTTTTATGGCCTAATTTACATTAATAATCATAGATTTGCTCATGTAAATTGCATGTTATCAATGCCTCTTTTAGAAGTTCATGGGGAAAGTTTCTAGTTGAAGAAAATTAATCATCATGATCATGTTATCTCCTCAAAGGGTTAGCTTAAGAAAATATATGCGAGGATATGTGATGGATATTTTGTGGCCTATAAGCTAACCACACTTCCATGCATTTTTTTAGTTCATTGAAATGAAATTTACTCATTATTAGTGTTACGTGTTGTCTGCAATGAAGTCTATGAGTATATGCAATGACTGAGTGAATTATAATGAGATCATGATACAAAAATCACTAGCCTTTCAACATATTTTCTGAACATTAATGTTTATGGGATATTCAAGAAGAACATTGAACTATTAAAAGAGAGTAACACTCTCTGATCTGACTCATATGATTAGTAAAATTGATCCTAAAGCGATCGGTGTGGAGATACTACAAAAGATAGTGGGTGCTCTTTGGGGAAGGAGTTTACTAAATTAATCTATGTGAATCCTTGAATTGTATTACTCGTTGCTATCAATTAGGTTGATTATGTGGATGAATGTATGACCATGCTTTGATCATGACTTACGAATCCCTAGTCATGTGGTATTTACAATGTCATCTATTGGATATGACACGAAGTCCTTAAGGATGATTGTGTGGTCAAGATAGGGTAATATGCTCTTGATATTTGAGGGGATTGGCTCAAAGAAGGAGATCCGATGAAACCCATGGCTAAGGTAGTGAAAATATTAGAGGAGTTCTTGATGATTTATTTTGAGCATTATTACTAACTTGAGTGACGGATTAGGGTTTGATAAATGACCATACCCTAAGTCATTTATGATTCTTGTGTGGATGAAGGATTATATATACATTGGGTCGATGACGAAAAGGTTCCATAAGAGAGTTCTTATATACTTCATTCCTCTTAGAGTACATGATGTAGCTTAGTACCCAACGGGCTGGTAACACAACCTATTGATTTGGTTAAATCAATCCTTAATTAAGTCATTTATATTTTGATACAGATAATGAATAAAAGTTGACGAGTAGGGTATTATTGGGTCTATAAAATTATTAACAATTGAGATATATGGACCTAGAGGGCTGCACATGTAAGGTCTATGGATGTTGGTAGATAGAGACATAACTATGAGGGTTTTATAAAAAATGCACATACCAAATATCTATAAAAAGGGCAGAATGATCACAACTCAAGGTGCCCATGTAACCCTTGTAAGAATTCTTTCATTTCTTCTATTTCTCTCTTAGTGAAGACTTTTAAAGAGGAGGGCTAACCATCCGGATATCGTGTGGATACTGCTAGAGGCTAGACACATTAAATAACTTCAGGAACTCTTTCAAGGGAACCATGTTAGTATATTTTATTATATCTACTAGACAATAGGATCATCTATTTGTAATATCTCAATGTTTTGAATATCCGACTCAATGTATTCCATTGTACTAGATATTTTAATTGAAATTTTGAAAGGCTTATTGACTTCAAAACCCAAAAATATGTGTATGCCAAACAACAATAAGCTAAAGGTAGATAGCCCCACAAAATTGAACTACTCTTAAAATGCTAATGTCATCCATTTCAAAGAAGCCAGTCATGACGACAACGGGGATGAGGTCTTCAAGATTTCAGGAAGGAGTGCCTTTGCACTTGCACAATGACGAGACTATTTCGTATGGTCATTCAATACACATGATATAGTGTCAAAAATAAAACCAAACTTATCAATTTTATGAAAATAATTCGAATTGAGGGGTATAATGGTAAATAAGGGTCGAATCCACGGGAAATAAGAATATTTTCGAGAGATCTTTTAGAAATTGATCAAATTGGATGATATATTGGTGATAGAAAAAGGGAAAATGGTAGATTTAGAAAGATAATTATTAATGCAAATTAAGGCATAAAACATTCCATTTTTATGCCTGTTATCATACTTATAGTGCATATCTATGATTTCATGCAATTTTAAGTTATAATCTCAAAATGGACAATTTTAAGGATAATCATGCATTATTAAGAATATATTTTAGATTATATTATTCCCATCTATATTTGAGATTATAATTGGCAACTCAAAGACGTATCCACGGAATCAAAAATCACTCAATTTGGTTTAGTAATCGCAGAGAAATCAAAGAGCAAAGTGGGATAAAATTTATGAAAATCAGAAGAACTAAAACCGAAATTAAAAACTAAATTATGATCCTAAATTAGAAATTGATGATACATGACAATAGATTAGAGGGAAAACATGTATTCTAACCCAAGATAGCGATCGAAATGGTCCAATTAATCGCTGGATCCAAGCTTTTCATTCCGCGATTTCAAAGGCGAACATCGGTGTTCAACAGACTAATTATCCTTAATCGATCGACAAAATCTCACTTTTAATCACTCCGTGGACTCGGAAACGAGTCTAGAAGAGATTAGAAGTGAGAGATTCAAGGATGGAGGGGTGTAGATTGATCAATTTGATGAAATCATCCGAGAATGTCTTACAAAATCAAAGAACACCTTAATTAATAGGTGAATTGGGTGTAACCGTCTAGTGGAGGCGTTTAATCTTCATCAACGGTCCAGATTAAATGCGTAACGGCAAACCGTTACCATTAAATCTCGCCCCTTAGATCGTAGATGGATGCTCCCGATGAGCCATGCGTTTATGTGTTATTAAACGCATCAGATTGTGCCCGTTGAATCGCGATCCGACTATCAGGATGCACTCCCGCGCGTTAGATCTGAGCCGTTAAAACTCTTGTTTAAAAGCACGTGCGCGATCTGATGATCCAGTGGACTTTGGGCACATGTGATCGATGGGCGATGTTTGCCTAGATCACATTCGAGGCCTGTAATGCCGCCATGTCGCCTGAAACAAGAGAATAAACGTGGAACATAGTCCCACACAGTGAAAATAAAAGAGAGATTTCAGTTTAAAAGGTGTGACGGGTGTGAGGGTTAGCTTAATTTCCAAATACGGAATGCTTATATGTACTATAACCCTAATATTACGAGTATATATAAATATGCATGCCACGTGTCACATCCGCGCCACGCAAGCGCTCGCGTGGGTTTGCGTGGCTTTGCCACGTGGCCTTGCGTGTCATGTCGCATCCACATGGGTCCCGCGTGAAAATAAACCCCTTTTTGCCTTTTTTTAATTGTTTTAAATTCTTAAAAATTTGCTAATAAATTCCAAAAAATCTAGAAAAATCCCTAAAAATTAGAAAATTCATAACTTTTAAATCTGGATAATAAAAATTAATCCAGATTTTTTTTCATTAGATCTGAAATTTAATTATCTATCATTATAAAAAGTCAAAATATTTAAATAACAAGGGATTTAATTTCTATTTCAAAAATACATTCATTTCTTTAAAATTTTAACTTTAGAAAATTAAATAAATGTTTAAAAAAATGATTTATCTCATTATTTATCTTTAAAAACCACTTATAATCTCAAGTAAAGATAGGTTATAAAATCATTTATCTTTAATTAATCATAATTAACCCTAATTTAGTGCATTTTGAGATTATAACTTAAAATTGCATGAAATGATAGAAATGCACTCAAAGCATGATAACATGCATGAAAATAGAATGTTTAATGCCTTAATTTGCATTAATAATCATGTTTTCTCATGTTAAGATTGCATGTTATCACACAACACCCATAGAGGTCCTCTTCTCTGCTGGAAGAGGAATCGTCACATACAAGCAAGGAAGCTTGCAAGATGAAAGCACGTGCGTATCCATGACAATTGAATGATGGGCAAGAGAGTAGGATATCAAAGAAGAACTGTAGAAAAAGCTGCAGGATGAAGAGGAAGGACCAATGATAACTTCAAGAAGGTTAGCGTTATTTTCTTTATTTCTTCAAAATTTTCAGTTGTGCTTCTGGGAAAATGGTTTATATTTCTACATTTAGTCTGTAATTCAACTGAAGGTACTCTTATATTCAGCAATACTGAAAATAAAAATAAGAAAAATAAATAGACAAAAGAAAACTGAAGATGGAGTTGATTAGACTGAATAAATATCTAATTTGTTGATGTTTTCGGGAAATTCAAAGTCACGTGGATTTTCCTTTTCAATGGCATACGATTTTTATGAAGAGATCTGAGCATTAAGCTAGTTTTTTCCTTTTTATAAATTTTTTAAATATATATAAATTTATTGGGGGTAGCTCGTGGACCATTATGATGGTCCTGGCATACGCCAGGCCACGCCTCGGTCCGTTGGGATCGTGGGCCTTGTTACGGAAAAACGAAAATCTTGGATGGGAGATTGGGCTTAGGGAGAGAGAAAAAGGAGGGAAGAAAGAGAATGACTTGGAAAGGTCCGAAATCTTGGATAGGGGATCCGAGATTAGATCGATCGGATCTTCTCTGCAGGTACCAGAGTGGGCCCGTGAGGAAGCTGCCAGGCGGACAAGTCGTCATTGGCTACGTCCAAAGTGGAAAATAAATCGCAGATATAAGAAGTCAAATAGGACCTAAACAAGATAATGCAGGACTCTTCTACGAAGGTGGGATTCCTCTCGCGTGAGACGATGTCGACCAAGCAACAGTTCAAATCACTGGAAACGCCAAACGGGGAGAATTCTAGTCTCTACTTTCCCCACTCTCATCTCTGCATCCTCCATTCTTCCTCCTCCCTTCACTCTTCTCATGGCATCCTTCCCTCTCGTCCTCCTCTTCATTCTCGCCTCGATCAATTCTCTCGCTCTTTCGTCAGGCAACGAACCCATATACGCCTTCTGCAACACGGAGAGGAACTTCACCGCAAACAGTACCTTCCGGGCAAACCTCATCGGCCTCATCAATTCCCTTGCCACGTCAGCACCGGCCACGGGTTTCGCTAATACTACCTTGGGCGAGATCCCAGACAGGATATTCGGGCTGGCGATTTGCCGTGGAGACCTTAACGCCGCCGCATGCAGGAGCTGTCTTGAGAACTCGACCCGAGACGCGGACACTCGGTGTCCGGGCAATAAAGCAGCAACCATCTTCTACGAGCTCTGCCAGTTTCGATACTCCGATCAGAACTTCTTTGGCTCGTGGGCTTCATCCGGCCTTTACATGTGGAACGTAAATAACGTATCCACCGTGCCCAGATTTAACCGTGCGCTCGGTATCCTGCTAGATAAATTGATTGTACGTGCCGTCTCTTCGGAGAAAATGTTTGCTGCTGCCGGGGATACATATGACGGCAATTTTGCATTGTACGCGCTTGTTCAATGCACGCGAGATTTATCTCCCCGGGATTGCGAATCTTGTCTTAGATTCCAAGATGGGGAATCTGCTAAGTCCTTGGGGGCTCAAAGGGGAGTAAGAATTATAGGCGGGAGCTGTTTTATCAGGTATGAGAGTTACCAATTCTTTAACGCCAGCGCCGCCGACGGAACTGATTCGACGGCTTTCGCTCCCTCTCCCGTACCTGAGCATTCGCGGCCTCCAGCTGGAACTCCCGCCCAAAGAGGTTAAAGATTTTTTTATTTTTTTGGCGAGGAAGAGCGATAAGTTTGTGGTTGCGGGTGCGCGTTTGCGAGAAAGAGAGAGCGTCAAAACCCCAAGGCATCCTTGTCTATCACAGCTGGAAATGAAATAAATAATCGAAAGGCAAATATTTTCTACATCAGTACAATTCAGGATGGAACGGTAAATTGCTCGTGCTTTTTTTTTGTAGATAAGAAAAACAGCATCCCAGGTGTTGCAGCTGGGATCGTCGCCGCTGTCACTGTATCAATCACCTTTTCGCTAATCCTAGGTATTTATCTTCGCCGGAGGAGACGAACTCGAACTTATTCCTTACAAAAAAAAGGTAAATAATTTTGATTTCTTTTTTCTTCTGTTCATTCAAAATGAAGAAGAAAAACAGTAGCTAAAAGGATTCAGAATATATTGTCAGTCCAGTGATCTCGCTTTGTTTACAGCAGGTGAAAGCATTGGAGACGATCTGTATGAAGATGGATGTTCGCAGTTTAGTATAGAAGAATTGAAGAATGCTACCATGAACTTCTCAGATAAAAACAAGCTTGGTCAAGGAGGTTTTGGCATCGTCTACAAGGTAAACCATAAAAAGTCTATCAACTTTTCATGCATCAATAAATCAAGTTTATTGTTTCCCATAGGCAGATCAGATTGATTAACTTCCCATCGACAGGTTCTCAATCACAGTTTAAATTGGATTTGTTATATGTTTCAATATTATATTCCCAGTTTAAGCCGATGAAAATCATTCGGCAGGGACTTCTGGCGGATGGAAGACTGATAGCGGTCAAAAGGCTAATGGCCAACTCTTGCCAGGGACTAGGAGAACTTAAGACTGAGGTGGGCTTGGTCGCCAAACTTCAGCATCGCAATTTGGTGAGACTATTGGGATATTGCTTACAAGCAGAAGAGCAAATAGTGGTCTACGAATATCTACCCAATAAAAGTCTCGACATTTTTTTATTTGGTACGTTTCAAAACCTCGCACCTTTAATAGGTTTTAACGTCAAGCGAGTTCTTACGCCTGAATAAGTACATTTTATTGAATAACCGACCATTTTTTCTCCAAAATAGATCCGGTCAGATCCAAGGAACTGAGTTGGTACACAAAGCTGAATATAATTGAAGGAGTAGCACGAGGACTCATGTATCTACATGAAGAGTCTCGACTAAAGATCATTCACAGAGATGTGAAAGCAAGCAACATTTTGTTGGATGAAAACATGAACCCAAAAATTTCTGACTTTGGCCTAGCAAGGCCATTTGACATTGAGCAAAGCCATGCAACCACAAAACGGATTGCCGGATCACAGTAAGTTGTATATACAAACAAACAACTAATATGCGTATTTTCGTGGTTTAAAATATTTATGTCTACTTGAGCATACCCAGGTTAACGGATTAAGCCAGCTCTCTTGCTTTCTAGAAGTAGAAAAAACCAAGAAGATAATCTTTCACTAAAACACCGACAGCACGGAAAAACCGTAAAAAGCCAATATTTCATAGTTTCAATGAACCGCCAAAACTTAGGACATAAGCAGCATTATCAACAATGAGCATTATTACTAGTGGATGGGCAGAGCAGCATGACCTTGATGATTCTCTATCAGGTCAACGTAGATGAATGTTTCACAACAATCATTACATTCTCGTCAAATATTTTCGTACAGGATTTCCTCGTCAACAATCACTGCAAAACATTTACCTCTATAGACGAGTCAAATTTGTCGCATTTGTAATCTTACTGTCACTGGAAACTATGATTAGTGTCATTAATTCGCATTTTAACCTGTGGCATGTGATCTTCCCCTGTAGTGGCTACATGGCGCCAGAGTATGCCATGCATGGGCAGATATCAACAAAATCAGATGTATATAGCTTTGGCGTTTTAGTTCTGGAAATACTTATGGGCAAAAAGTGTACCAGGTTCTATGGCCCCAACTCTGCAATGGATCTCATTAGCTACGTAAGAATGATTATCACAGAGTATGGAGAGAACTCATCTTCCGAAAACTCATAGTGCTTTGTAAATCTTTTCAGACATGGTGGCTTTGGCAGGAAGAAAACCTCTTGCAAGCCTTGGACGAAAGCATGGATAAAGGTGTTCCATTTGAAAAGGTGCTCAGGCGAATCCATGTTGGATTACTCTGCGTCCATCATGACCCGCTTGAGAGACCTGATATGTCCGTTGTTGTCCAGCTTCTCGGCACAGAATCAACACCTCTCCCCGCCATATCCCCATTCCTATGCTTTACTACCGTGAACATGACCTTCAAATCCATTCCCGGAGGAGTCCACAAGAACTCGCAAGAAAACAAAAAATTATCCTTTGGGAATCAAAGCTGTACAGTGGAACCACGCTAATTTTATGCACAATATCTTGTATCTGCTTACATGTTGCATGGACAGGATATGCGAAGAGTCCATAGATATGATCAAGCAGGAGAGAGAAAAATAAACGTGCGAAGTGGTCATTATGTCACCCCTACCATGAAAGATTAGGGACTTGTTATTCTGCTTAATGATTTATGTAGGCTGTATGATTTGATGATACTATGATGGGGTCAAAAAATTCATCCTGAAGCTCAGGTGTAAAAATTTATCACTCTAACCTTTGTTTCAGCGTCAAGATTAAGAAGTTTGTTTTATGACTTTCACATTAAAATTCATCCTCAAGCTCATGGGTGAGAACTTATCACTCTTATCTTTCTTTCCCCGTAGCAAGTTATAGACAAAATAGCTGTGCCTTCCCTTCTTAACAATCTCTTGCCTTTTGATGTTGTTTTTACCGTCTGAATGGATTGTTGATTGTCTTATCCTCCACAAAATTATAGGACCTTAAATATCCATGACTGCCTAAAAGAACATAAAACAGCCCTTCAGTGATCCCAACATATGAAAATGATCTAGATCCCAAAAAAATAGCATCTTGGGTTCATCAATGTGGGGGGAGCATGAGGGAAAGAGAGGGTTTGCGATGGCGGTCCCCCGCGTGGGACCCCCCTGCGAAGGAGCTCCACCGGCGCGGAATCTCAAATGCGACAAATCGCATGGTCCGAAGGGGGAGAGAGGATGCATGGTGGCCCGCGCGGGACCTACCTGAGAAGGGGCTCCACCCGCATGACGACGATTGCTATACGACAAATGATACACGGAAGGATCGGAATCGCCGAAGGGGGAGAGAAGAAGAGCGGTGGCCCAGGGAAAACCTACCTGCGAAGGGTCCCGACTAGCGCGGGATTTTCCGCGCGGACAAGGGGGAATACTTTCCGTCTGGGGAGGCTTTCACCCGGCGGATCCACGAGGAGGGGGGAACCATAGGTTTGCCCCATCCAACCGGTCGAGACAGGAGGGGACGCTCCCAGTCGTCTGCCGTCTCTGCCTTCGACCGGATATTATGGAGCAGATGACGGGATGTCTGGTTGAGGAAGTGAGGGCGGGCACGCTGACAGCAGAGACCATTATTCAAAATCTCCCCATCATCGAGGCGGCACAAGGACAACCGGAGTGTTTCGAGCTTGATTCCGGCGAATTCCTCCTGCGTCAAATTCCCAAGGTGATATACCGAGAACTTTTGGGAACCACCCAAATCACCAAGGAAGAAGCGCAAATCCATTGGAGGCAGTCAATGGCTACGGATGGGGCTCTTATGGCCAGGAAGGAGACCGTCACGGTGGAGGTTAGGGGAGCCCCATTCGGCCTCCGATCTAGCAACCACACGGCGAACCTCGTCCGGGGTTTCGGCTCCCTTCAATCGATAATCAACAACGGTCTTCAGCAGGGTAACCCAAATGTGATGCGCATTGCAGTAGCTGTATTTGGGGAATCAAATGTGCCGCCGTCGGTGGCAATCAACCAGACCCTCGGTGGTCCGCTGGCAATCTTTTCGGTGGTCCCGGGCTCCTCCCCCATCCTGGGCCCTCGGTGCAGCCAGACACCCCCGGTGAACAGCAGCCGGACACCCCTGGAGAACAGCGCGCCCCGTGCACCCTCAGCCTTGAGGACAACTCACCAAGTAAGGTGCCTACCCAGAAGGATGAAGGCCTTCCACGAAGCACCCACTCACTTTGATCCCACCGGCCCGCCACGGTTGGCCGAGCTTGGAAAATGGTGCGCCTGCAAGGCCGAGTGACCAAACAGAATGGGGGCAAGAAAAAGTCGCGGACGTGCACCGAGAACGGCAAGATGGATATGCAAAGGGGGAACTCAAAATCGACACCCGATGTGAACCCAGAGCCATCTGCCGGAAGCAATCTCAGCCCCGTCGCCTCGGGGGCCTCGGCGCAAGCGGAGTGGGAGTCCACTCACAAGGTCATTGTGAAGGTGGCGGGGATCCGACGGCGGGAGGCGGTAGAGGGGACGTCCACGAACCCTCCATGAGGTGCCTCTCTTGGATTGTTCGAGGCCTCCGAGACAGCAGGAGGCGAGGGGTCGTGGGTTGCTACCTGCGAGAGTGGGGCACCGAGGTGGTGTGTTTTCAGGAAACTTTGATGGAGGAAGATGACAACAGACTTTGGCGTGCGCTGGGTTGGGGTGAAGAGGGCGCTCATGTGGTCATTGAGGCAGCGGAGCGGTCAAGGGGAATTGCCTTGGCCTGGAGGGATAACGACTTCGAGAAACAGGAGGAATGGAGGGGTCAACACGTGGTGGCGGCCTTTTTGACACGATGGATGGACAGTAGGTCCTGGGGGGTGGCATCAGATTACGGCCCACACTCGTTAGCTCGGCGACTGGAGCTGTGGGAGGATCTCGTGGAACTAGCCACAAAGTTCTAGGGAACCCTGTTGATTATCGGAGGGGATTTCAACGTCACCCTGGAGGCAGCTGACCGACCAAATGGTCTTGGTGGACAAGACTCGGGCTCCTCACAATTCCGAGCGGTACTTGCTCAAACAGGGCTCCAAGAGATGGGGCCATCAGATCGACGGTTCACGTGGAGGGCTTTGACGGATTCCAGGACACGGTCGAGACTGGACCGGTTCCTCTGCTCTATAGAGCTCCTAGACCTCTTCCCAGTGGCTGAGGTGAATGCTCTCCCGAGACCTTTATCTAACCACACGCCTATCCTCTAGAAACCGCAGGGGGAACCGTACAGGCCACCATATTTCAAGATGGATCGCTCGTGGTTCCGTGAGGACGATTTTATGGATGAGCTAGCCAACTGGTGGGAGGCCCACACTGCTCGGGGCTCCGCATCAACGAGGCTCGTGGCAAAGTTGAATGGGCTACGTCATCACCTCATTGGGCGCCGTAGGGGGATCCGCGAGGAGAGGACGCGAATCCGGGATGAAGCGCTAAACGCTATTCAGGAGTTCGATGCGCTGGAGGACACTAGGCCTCTCTTGGATGAGGAACACATAGCGCGAAAGAAATTCCGGGAGGGGGTGGCTGAAGCCGACCTCAAAACCGAGATGGATTGGCGACAACTCTCCAGGAAACTTTGGCTGGCAGCCGGTGACTCCAATACCCGGTTCTTCCATCAGGTGGCTAGCGGCAGGAGAAGGCTCAACTAAGTCCATTCCATCCGAGTGGGGGACAGCATTTATCGTGGACACGCTGCAATGGGGACCGCTTTGGCTACCCATTTCTGGGCATTCTACCGGAAAGGGCCACGGAATAAATGGGAACGGACCGGGGAGGGGGCGGCTTCTCTCTCGGTGGGGCAACAAGAACGATTAACCCGGCTGTTCACAGAGGAGGAAGTTAAAGCGGCAATTCAGGGTCTCAACGGGGAAGGCGTCCTTGGGCCGGACGGAATTCTCGTTTTCTTTTATCAACACCGCTGGGACCTGATTGGCCCCGAGGTGATGGCGACGATAGAGGATTTTTGCATAGGAATGTGCAACATGGACAGCTTGAACAAGGCTCTCTTGGTGCATATACCAAAATGCCATGCCGCGGAACAGGTGGGGGACTTCCGGCCGATTGCCTTATCTAATTCCCTTTATCTGATCATTGCCAAGGCTTTGGCAAATCGGCTCCGAGAGGTGATTAACTCTTTGGTGAGACCGGCCCAGACAGCTTTCATCCCGGGGAGACAGATGTTAGACAGTGTGGTGATCGCTGAAGAGATAGTGGCAGCCTGGCAACGCAAGGGCACCAAGGGATTCATGTGGAAGGTGGACTTTGCAAAAGCGTATGATTTGCTTCACTGGCGCTTCCTTTGGTGGGTCATGAAATGACGAAACTTCCCGGAGACATGGGTGAGATGGGTGAAGCAATGCGTGTGCACAATTACTTTCCCGGTCCTGATTAATGGCAGGCCGCAAGGCAGATGGATACACCCCAGAGAGGCATCAGACAAGGCTGCCCGCTAGCTCCGCTCCTCTTCATTCTGGCAGTCGATGCGCTGGCGGTGTGCACGGAGAGATTGTGCGCACAGGGGCTGCTGTCCGGTGCCCAAACCGATGGCTGGTCGGGGGGTACCTCTTTTACAATACGCTGATGACACATTTTTTTTCATTGAAGGCTCGAGGGAGGCTGCAGAGAGGACCTCAGCCTTGTTGGAGATGTTCTCTGATTTCTCAGGACTCAGCCTCAACAAGACCAAATCCACTTTTATCGCTTTCGGGATGTCCTCAGAAGAGACGAGCCAATGCGCAAGTATTCTGTCCACGCCCGTTGGTTCCTTACCTATTCAGTATCTGGGACTTCCCTTAGTGGGGGAAAGACTGAGTTCTCAGGAATGGCAGCCAGTGGTGGTGACAATGGAGCGTCGTTTAGGGGGGTGGCGAGCCTGGCTTCTATCCCGTGGGAGGCGTCTTGTGCTACTAAAGGCGGTGCTCTCCGCTCTTCCCACATACTATATGTCACTATTTAGAGTGCCAGTAGGAGTCCATAAACGTATGGAGGCCATGATGAGACGAGACCGCGAGGTCGTCGATTTCACCCGGTCTCGTGTCAAAAATTATTCCGAACTTACCAATTTGGGGAATTAAGAGTAAATTGAAAAGGTATAATGGTAAATAAGGGTCGAATCCACAGGGAATTAACGTATTTTTTTGAGAGAT